>CAKAOJ020000143.1:902500-1085000 GCA_916701645.2 Sebastolobus alascanus | reverse complement strand
TTTATCATTGTAATTGAACTCTTCATTAACTCCACTCTTATTTGAGATCCATCATCACACAGTTCAACAAAGCTCTCAGTTTCTTTATCGGTTGTAATTACCCACGTTTACAGATACTACCTCTAATATTTAATGGTTCCTTGCTCTGCTCATTATATCTTATTTCACTCCGAGGTCTTTGTCTAATGTAGCCATGATGTGATGGATGTCAGGTTATTGGAGCACGGTTGTTGCTATGGTGACCGTGTGAACATTAAAATGATTTGAGCTGTTGGTATAGTGCATCACTGTTGGTATAGTGCCAAAAATTAAATGTTTTAGAGGCAAATTAAATACCTAAAACCACTTTATTGTCTTCTACTATCACAAAAATGTTATTTAAATGTGCTTTGATGAATTTCTTGGTCCCTCAGATTGACATATTTATAAAATATGCAGCCATTTTTAAACAAAAATAAATGTTATACATGGTTTGTGTCAGTGTAGGAGCGAGAAAACATCTCCGTTAAGTGAGATGTTCATGCATTAGTTACACATAAACTTAGAGGCTTAAGGGACTTGTTACTAAGCTACAGTACTTATTTTTTGATTATTTGATCTTTTCAGTCATTATTCTTATGTTTTGTGGAAAAAAAAAATTATTTGAATATTTATTCAGTGGTGGTTAAACAAAACAGGTCAGGTCTCTAAAGACACAGGCCGTGTTCAGACCTGGTATTAACATGCGTCCTCAGTGATCAGAACACAAGTGGACAGCTCTAAGTACGTCTGTTCACACCTGGCATTAGAATGCGTCTCCAAATGCCTCTTCAGTGGCCACTTGTGATCCGATCTCACTTCCCCGCTCTATATGCAAATAAACACGTAGTAAACACATGGCTAAGCCGTTGTGACGTAATATTACATGAATGTCAGCAGTAATATCCTACATATTCGTGAATTCTGGTACATTGTATTAACATCAAAATAAAAGGTTATTGTACCGGCGGTCCCCGGGGACCACCGCGCCACCGGCACCGCTGCTTTTGCCAGACAACAGCGGGGCACATAGCTCCAGAGAGCCGGGGAGGACAGAGAACAGGCACCGGAACAAAAACAGCGACACATCTCTGACAGTATGATAATAACGCACTTCGCATGCCTAGTCTGATAGTCTAGTAGATATGTAGCCTATAAATAAGATATATTTTAATAAAATACAGTTGTACTGACAGAATACAGTAGAGCACAGAGGCCATTTCCATGCTGACAAGCGCCCGTGTCCGCCTGTGTATTCACCTGAGGAGCGCAGTGATCCCGCGGATCCCAGCTAAACATCAGTTGAGTAGGCGGTCCTTAATGTGGCCCAGGACGCATTTGCGTACACACTGCTAAAAGAATGTGGCCATATGTGGCCCAGGCCACCTCTGAATGTGGTCTGAAAGATCCGATCTGCGTCTCGAGTGCGTTCACACCTGTATTTAGAGCTGTCCACTTGTGATCGGATCACTGAGGATGCATGTTAATACCAGGTCTGAACAGGGCCACGGACACACAAGACACACGCATGAAGGTAATTTCAGTTTGTGAGACAAATGAGCCCTCTGTTAACCCAACTATATAGTCTTTGCTGTCCAAGTAATTTTAGTTACTGTCAATTATAGATTCAAGTTGTATTTTTTTTAAGATATATAAAGGGCTATAATTGGTTTAATCAATCCAATAGGGGGAAATTAACAATCATCATATAACAAAACATGATAATTTAGTTTTTTCCAATATGAGAAAACAATAGTATGTCTGACACTACGGGGTATTGGACGGGAGAGAAAAACAAAGCAACAGGAGGTGTTTTTGTCTTTATGTGTTTAGACCTGGCGTGTGATGACAGGTATGCCCATGTGCCCCACACCCACAGAAACATGGCTGTCAGCAGACATCAAACACACTTCGCTATCAAAACACACACAATCTCACTAGCTCATCACCTCGTGCTGTTATGCTCATGAGGATAGTCTATTGTTTTATCGGGCTGTTAAGTTAATTCCCCCCTCCCCTGATCTTAAATAGATTTTTTTTTCTTTTATTATGACATTTCACGATATGTCTAAATCTTTGCAAGCAAGAAAAATATTTGGATTATTATCTATATATTATTATTTTAATCAATCAGTCGTGTTTGCATGCATACGCGCGCTCGCCTTCTCCTGCAGTCTTATTGGCTAGGAGTCTCAGAGCTCTGCAGGTGATGCATTTCCTTCCTAAGCCGTGATGTATTTCCTGTCCGAGTCTTGCGCCTTGGGAGCCTTTTTCGTACTGTTGTTCATTTTGTCTATGTGTGTGTGTGTGTGTGTCTTTCTGTGCACAGGATGCATTTCTGTAGGTGTGTGTGCACGTGCATACGTGTGCTTGTCTGCTCCATTCCCAGAGAAGACTCATTTCCCCAGCAGGCCCTGTCAGGCTGTTTCTGGGCGCACTCAGTTCACAGCTGGAGGCTACTGCTGTCACCTGCTTACCTAACATCTCTCCTCTCCTCTCCTCTCCTCTCCTCTCCTCTCCTCTCCTCTCCTCTCCTCTCCTCTCCTCTCAGTCATAACATTAGTGAACTCTGTACCACCATATAACACTCACTGATTCATTTTGGCGCAGCTCTCTACAAGATAACTAGAAGTGAAAGGGAACTGGTCCTTTATACTTGGCAATCAAATTACTCCAAAGCGACCGTGCAGCCAAACACTTGCACTGAGAGTCTAAAAGTCCTATTTTTACACCGGTATTTAGCGCAACTCTTCACTAAAATTGCTGTTTTCTAAAGCTTTCATGCTTGGGTGGCCACAAGCATGCTCCAGAAAGGAGGACACCTCTGCAGGGCAGGCAGAGACGATAACCAAGACAGCTACAGCCACAGTTAATGTGTGTGTATATATACCATATATACACACACATATACTATAAAAAGAACTTATAGGCACCATTTTGGCCTCTGCATGCAGACACACACACAGCCTAGAACAGATTTAAACTTCAAATTGTGAGCCGACAAAGGAGAAACAGAGCAAATAGGAAGTAGAAATTAATTTATATCATAAAGTTACTAACCAGCCCGGTCTCACCAAATGCCCTATGAATGACACGGTAATTTGCAAGTCATGCAATGTGTTATAACAACGCTTTTGTTGGTTTTGGCGTGTCATATGTAAGCCATGTAGTCTGTACTGACTGCAATGTAAACGCATCCGTGTGAATATGCTACGCTCAGAGCTAGTGCCGTAGGAGAAAAAGTGAGAAAGACTGCTTACGTTGGGCGGGATGGGAGGTGGATGGGTCCAACAAACACAGGACTTTCAACCAGGAGGCCGGTGTTCGAGACAGGGATTTGTGTCCCAAAGTTTTGTTGAGTTATTTTGCAGCTACAATAGTGACGTTTGTGACGTGTTTTCCATACTTATGTTGAGTTGTTTACATGTGTATTTTACTTAGTTTACGTACTTATTTGAAGCCCAACCATGATGCTTCTCCTAAACCTAAGTGGTTTTGTTGCCTAAACCTAACTGCGGCCGTTACCGTAATTTTGTTGCCTAAACATGATCGCGACCGTTTCACGGTAACGACGTGGCGTAAAATGACATACGAAAAGACTAAAATGCATCATCATGACATGTGGAATGTCCTTAAAATGTCGTGCTTTATACAGTATATACGCCTTGCCATGAGATCAGGTTGTATTGACATGTACAAACTTACTTTTGTCTGATGTGCAGGGAAATGAAGTTTGCATGCACAGACATCCCAGAGGTGACGGCATGCGGCTCGCAGACAAAGCTCAGCGGGGTGTTGCAGTGGACAACAGTGAACGATTTGATCTTTGACACTAGCCGTCTGTTTCCCCCCACACCCGACCCTACCCAGCTCTCTCTCTCTCACTGTCTCCCTACCTCTCTCGATCAGGGTCACCGGGTCAGACAGAGAGCAGATGCTTAACCACGCCGCCACAACCAAACCTGACACCGCGACACGAATACCCTCAATCTGTCATCTCCCCTTGTTAAATGTTTTAGTCTCTTTCTCGCCTGTTTTATTGTCCATCTCGGATTTCCATTGCTTGAAAAGCAGTGGAGACTGATGAAACAAAAGCTGAATGTAACTCAGTGCACTGATTGATGGATTGATTGATATATAGTATTTAGTTGATATATCAGAAGTTTGTATTGTAAATGTTTAATTTGCTGTTTATTGATGACTTAGATTGCTGGTAGGGCTCCACCTGGGATTCACGCCGGGGTTGAATCAGGTGAAGTCTATATGGACCTTTGTGGCATGGTGTCTAGAGCTGATGAAGTCCATCACTCCTAACAAACCTCCTAGTCTTATGTGTAACTTCTTCATTTGTTTGGATTTGTTTTCTGTTCACGTCGATACCACAGGTACAGCAAATGATATGATCATTAAGCTAAAAGATGTCTTTCTTCTTGGCGAGCTTCCTGTGATACACTTTGTTTCTGTCGCTTTTGGTGCCAATGTCCCTTTAGGTTTTATGTCGTTTTAAAAAACCTACGACAGTAGCTAAGTGCCTCTTTGGCTTGAAAAGCATGACAAACAATTTAATCTCCATTTTCTTGTTAATAGAAAACCATAACCATATTTTTCGGTTGAGACATTGTCCTTCTCCTTCCAACTTTCCTAAAACTGTATTTTAGGGAAAAGAAAATGAATTGGCCCAACACATATCCAGTTTTCTTTAAGGGCAACACAATAGCAATTGGTTTCCAGTGTTATATTATGTATCATATTTTGTAACAGGACAGGGAAAAAAGATTACGAATCAAAATCTTGGTGGATCAGATTAAGAATTTAGAAATTTTGAAACATTAGACGGAAAAAAGTGGTAGTATATAGTATAGTATATGAAACATCATATCACTGCAATTTCTCTTTAAGACACTTAACATTGTCATTATTGAATTATACTGCAGAAATGTCTTAAACCAATCAAGAACAGCCCAAAGCAAAATGTAATATGGTCTCTTAGCAACTCTCACTTTGCCAAGTGATGTCTTCAGCTTGCTGCTGATCTTTTGGAGGTAATTTACTGTATATCCTCCAACAAACAAAGGACGCAAGAGGCTATTCTAAGTACTAGTCAATGTCCAAACGCCTGGCAGAGGTTGAGCTGAAATGAGTTTCTGAGATCAAAAGAAACTGAACCATAAAAGGATAAAAGGGATTGAAAGATAAAAGGATTTCAGTCACTGGATCAGAATTGCTCCTTTATAGAACAGAAATCAACAGAATTAAGATCCATTCAAACACAAGGAACGCTGCACTGGATGTGTCACAAAGGTCACAGTGTTCAAAAGACATTTCTCTGGACTCCACAAAACGGTTTTCTTACACTCCACAAAAGTCACCAAAGCAGCGGTCCACAAAGCATCTCCGCTCAGATATCTCTCTATCCGAGGTTTAAAGTTTGTGCCGTTAGTATACTGTGTGTACTCAGTATTTTTTTTATTTTGAGTTAACAAAATAAAAAAAGTGGTGATGGGAAGAGAGGTGATGACATCAGACCATTTCTTTATTATCTATGAGCCGAGGTTGTACGGGCTATTTGTTATTATGCATTCCTACTCAGCCGATGGCCGATATATGATGCCGATTTTTTTTTTGCCGATATGTTTGGCTGGTTTTCTTTTTTTCCTCCATCTGATAAAATATAACAGCTTAATAATAACAAATAATACACAAAATGTCTTAACTTAAGTAAACATTTATTGAACAACACTTATGGTCTGTCTCTCCAATTTGCACTTTGTGTCTGCACTGCAGTGCATATTTTATTTTGTGCATGATGGTTAATAGTAGTAATAGTACAGGGCTCAAAACCTTTTAAGCAACTTTCCAAAACTGTCCTAAAGCATGTTTTTTATTTATGTTTGTTGACAGACACTGTTACAAGCTATATGGCCATAATCTAAGTGATCAAAACATAATAATAACTTTGTTCACTCGTATTACACAGCCTGCTGCTCATATCTGCTGCGGACTACACAGGCCAGTGACGTCATAGAGGCTCTGTAGGACCCGTAGACACGTTTAATGAGGAAGTGAACTTTTTGCTAAATGTTTCGACAAATTGCTCGTGTTTCCGCCCTCACACGCAAACTTGCACTTATGACAAGCATTGTCAGCATCAACTCTAGTAAAGTGTAATCACGCTTTATAAATTTAGATTTCTCCGCCATAGTTACTAAGAGCAGAAGCTCTGTTTGTGTGTCTGCGCTGCAGCAGCGTGTCTGTGAGAGCTGCTCCGCCCCTCACACACCTAACGTCACCGACGGAGAGAAATTCTCCGTTACCAAAAACAGAATTGATTACGTCGGAGCATTTCATATCTAACCAATGAAATATATAGGGCTTTCAAAGAGAAGAATTTAAGGGCAGAATGGCAATTTGATTGACACAAGGGGCGGTGACACACGTGTTCCACAGCAACAACAACACTGGGCTGCCCGCAGATGTGCCTGCTTGATAATCGGCTTAATATGCTCAGGCATCGGCCGATGCCGATTATGAAAAAATGTCAAATAATCGGCCCGATTAATCGGCCGACCGATAAATCGGTCGACCTCTACTGACATCAAGTGTGAGTAAATTTTTTCCTGCCGATGGGAAACAAGCCAGCGTCTCTCTGACCAGTTTGTTATGATCTGAAAGCCACTTTGGTTGTAAATTTAACAGGCTGGGAACATTTCGAAAACCCCTAGCTACCAAAGTTTTTAAAATATTAATTTGATGCCCTTTGCGTATGCATGAAGTATTTAACTTAAAAACGACTCTACTCGTGTTGATCTGGTTTAGCCATTAACCTAGTTCAGTGATTTATTTTGTCTTTTCAATTACAGCTGAAAATACAGGCCAGCTGTTGTCACACATAATGAAACCGAGGAGGATTACGGATTATATGGATTGCATCCATTCATTTGTCCTTCAAATGTATGTGAGACGCTGTTAATTGGAGTTTGAGGAATGTTGGGAGACCAATACATCTCACCGGTTTACACGAGATGATCCAAGGAAGTGCTACAGGTCAAACCAAAGTCATTTCTTTGTTACTGCTTCTGTCATTTATGCAGATGATAATGTTGTTTGTCGACTTGTGTTGGATGGAGACGGAAATAGTAATCCAGCTACAAGTTTATTATTTTGTATTCATGCCGAGGAGAAGAGAAGTTTGTTCTTTCCATAAAAAGGCTGAGCTTGTGGATTTATGTGTTGTCTATGTAATTCTTACTGACCTGTCTACTTCAGTCATTAGGGCCGATAACTCAAATTAATGACATGTTTTACCTTGAGACAGTCCTCGTGATTTAGATTTGAAAGGCTAATAGATCTGTTGGGTTCAAGTCTAGAATGTGTGAGCTATAGATTTAGTAGCAGACTTTATAATTTTGCTTTTGCTCAGCGCAGCAAACCAATTACTTGTGCTTGTTGGCAAAGTTTTAACAGAAGACCGGGCATTTTTTATCATCAACAGAGCTGCTGGGCAACTTCATCTCTCTCCTATGGCTTTTGTGCACAGTATATTTACCGAACAGAGCACAAGAGACAACATGAATAGACAGCAAATATAAGTCTCAAGTTCATAAGAACAAACCAACGTATAGTGTCTTTGTTTCTTCATATAATGGTAACATAAAAAAACAGAACTTTGCATTTAAAAGGATATGGAAATAAATTGAAATATCGAAATAAAAAAAATACAAGTAGAACTGCTATGCATCGCTCTGTATGCTTGATTCTCCGTGATGGCAATGAGTACAGTACACTAACCTTTGTTTGAGCTTTGCATCAGTTTTAATCTCTTTTCCTCATTATTTACACGGTAATACATTCTTGTTTTTAACCTTGAAATCAAAGGAGATATTCTTTCCTATAGACTATAAAAATAAAAATAAACATGGAGGTAAATAGATGGGACAAACCAAGAGTTGTGTTATGATTAGAATTGTCAATCGATTAAAATGTTTAATCGCAGTTTATCGCATGATGGTCCATAGTTAATCGTGATTAATTGCAAATTATTCGCACATTTTTTCATCTGTTCTAACTGTGCCTTAAAGGGAGATTTGTTAAGTATTTAATCCTCTTATCAACATGGGAGTGGGCAAATGTGCTTGCTTTATGCAAATGTATGTATATATTTATTATTGGAAATCAATTAATAGCACAAAACAATGACAAATATTGTCCAGAAACCCTCACAGGTACTGCATTTAGCATAAAAATATGCTCAAATCATAACATGGTAAACTCAAGCCCAACAGACAACAACAGCTGTCAGTGTGCTGACTTGACTATGACTTGCCCCAAACTGCATGTGATTATCATAAAGTGGGCATGTATGTAGAGAGGAGACTCGTGGGTACCCATAGAACCCATTTTCATTCACATATCTTGAGGTCAGAGGTCAAGGGACCCCTTTGAAAATGGCCATGACAGTTTTCCTCGCGCAAAATTTAGCGTAGGTTTGGAGCGTTATTTAGCCTCTTTCGACAACATGGTTGCTACCAATGGATTCCTGAGGTTTTCTAGTTTCATTCAGTATCTCCACTCCACCTTTAAAACTGAGTCCGACACAATCTAAAAAAAATCACAAGTTGCGTAATGCATTAAAGAAATTTGTTTCGTTAAACAAATTTGCGCTAACACGTTATTAAACTTGTTCACTTTGACTGTCCTAGTTATAATTAAGTCAAATTTGTATAAAGACCCCATTTAGTTGTAGCAGCTTTCATCACGGCAATTAAAAAGGAAATAAACAGAAATTATTACACAGAGTGAGGCAGTTCTGTGAAGCTGAGTGAAGGAGCATTTAGAAATTTGAGAACCAACTGAGTTCAAGTGCACCCTGCCTGCTTCAGGGTCCTTGAGCTAGTCTCACAAAGCTGAGTGAGGAAGCTGAGTGACGACAATGTCAACGCTGATGATGAAATAATGCGAGTTAATGACAAGTGTTTGAACAAGAGTGTGAACTCAGTGTGGTGGTGGCATTGTGAAACGGCGTCCTATTATCTTGCGGGCCTTGAGCAGTATTGAGAACAAGCTGTCACATTCAGTTTTTACACGGTAGATGTTTTTTTTTGTTGTGCTTTGTTGTTGCTGATGTGCAGCAAATCAACTTAATGCACCATGATGTAGTGTCAACTGAGCGTGAGCTGTGGACTATCTCTGCTTGAACTGAACACTTCTGAGAATCAGTTGGCAAACATGACATATTCATCTTCATGCTGGGTAGTTTACACAACACGGAAAGGTGAGGGATCTAATTTAAAGGCTTACGAACCAAAACTCATTTAGGCGTGTGATTGACAAACGGTCCCAGTGGACGAGGCACAGGTAGCCGCCGTGTGTCCATCCATCCGTCCACTCCACCATTTGTTGCTGTGTCTGAACATACTGCGGTTGTCAAGTTGGATTTGCTGGCTTGTTAGATATGTTCTCTACTGATGTGCTGAGCATACAACAAGTGTCTTCTGTCTAGGATTTTACTGCGGCTCGGTTGAAATGTCTCCCCTGCTTTCATAGTGCTTTTATGGGTAGCGTCATTACCAGGGCTGTCAATCGATTAAAATATTTAATCACATGATTGTCCAATATTTAATCCCAAATTAATCACACAATTTTAAATCTGTTCAAAATGTACCTTAAAGGGAGATTTGTCAATTATTTGATACTCTTATCAACATGGGAGTGGGCAAATATTCTTGCTTTATGCAAATGTATGTATATGGTTATTATTGTAAATCAATTAACAACACAAAACAATGACAAATATTGTCCAGAAACCCTCACAGGTACTGCATTTAGCATAAAAATATGCTAGTTTCATATGATACCGGTATCTTCACTCTAGCTTTAAAACTGACCCCGCTACAACCTAATAATCAAAAGTTGCATTAATGCGTTAAAGAAATTAGTGGCGTTAAAATATATTTGCGTTAACGCGGTTATGGCGTTAACTTTAACAAGCCCTATTCATTACACGTACCTTCTCATGATCATCATGAAAAGAAATCATGATTTCTTGCCTTTTAGAATGAAGGAATAAAGTCAAGAGTAGCCTTTTTAAAGAACGCCATTCTCTCCAAAGGCTTACCCCGCTCCTCAAAGTTTCACTATATTTGTGTTCGCTTGCTTGATCTTATCGTTTCCATTTTAAAAAAGCAGAAGGCTTTGTATGAAAACCCCCAGATAACTGAACAGTCCAGAAATCCCCTTTGAAATGCACGATACTCTTGTTCAATTGATGAACATTTCGTAATCCAAAATCCAAACATGCACTCGCACCTCTAATAACCTTCCGCAATCCCGAGAAGCCCCGTGACACAGAAATATGACTTCTGCAGCTCACGATAATGGTGACAGCAATATAAAATGTGAGAATAGAAGCAAATGTAGTAATAAGACGAGAGGCAATAGTATTTTGAATCCAATCTGATTGAATGAACAGCGCTTCCCGGTCGCTGTCGTCGTCCCGACTTTAATTTGGTCTAAGATGGAAGTAAATTGACCCCTGATGTTGCTGTCTGTACCCTTGGAGGGAAGAGTTATGAGTAAGAGCACCAGGGGGAAATAGATGGAGCAGGTACTAAGTACCGATGTAACTGTGGAGGAAACCGGTGGGGTGCTGAAATTATAATCGCACCTCCTCTTCACAGCTCAGCAGGCTTTCAGGAACCTGCCAAGATCACATTTAACACACACAGATAGACAGACGCACTCAGACACTCATACACACATGTAGAGAAGCGGCAGACAGTCCGCCTGGAACACCGACACGCATCCACCCACACACACAGACCTCCCACTAAAAGGGATATGACTGTTCAATTTTTGGGCATCGGCCTCGGTTTGTGGCTCCAAACTGTCAATGGGAGTCAATATTGAATATATTTTTTAACATGCGACTGATTATCACTGGAGGGAGAATTAATTGAATTCATAGTGCAACTCTTGCCAATGTTGCGATTAAGGCAATACTCTGATTACTTTAAGCCGATACATGCATAAATCCCCCGTAATAAATCTTGTTAATTCCAATTATCTGAACCATATTGTGTAGGTGTTTTTTTTTTGTGTTTTAACCACAACATGCTCGTCAAATCCACGTGCCCTCCGCGGTTAGAAAGTGCCATCAATCAGACGTTGCTGTATACATTTTGGAAAGCGGTTGGAGACAACACATGCAGCTGTTGCACCCCCCAGGAGCTCGAAGCGTTTGGTTTAAGACGCCATGATTTAGCGATGATTTGTGAGATTGTAGGGTCTTAAGAGAGTGGGTGTAACTGTGGGCACCAGTTTCTTTTGTTTAGCAGACACTTATCTAAACTATACACAAAACAGTTTTGTCTTTATAATTGGGTTCATCCAGAACACGGCAGGCTAGTCGGAATAACTCTTAATTAATGCTTAATGCTAACATGAAGAATTAACTGACGGAAATGAGAGTGTGAAAACAAACAGGGTATGCTCTTAATGTAAAAAAGGCATCCTCCCATGTATGCATATCAAGAAAAGGAACCCAAACAATTACCTGATGTTATTTACGACCGAAAAATAAACTGAGTAGTGCTACTTGGTACCACTTCACCTCTAATATGGTCTGGTGCCAAAGACAGGGTTTAGTATCGATTTTCTGTAAAAGTTGAGTGCCTGTTTCTGTGTGAGTGGCTACTCGTGAGTGTGTGTTTGTGAGTGTGTGTGTGTGTTTTTGTGTGCATCTGTTTGTGCGTGTCAGTCAGGTGGTTTATCTCGGCTTTGTGAGAGAGGCAGCAAATCTCCCTGTAATTACAATCTGAACATCCCTGACATTTTACAGAGACTCCCCAGGTGTGTGCATGTGTGTATGTGTCTATGTCTTTGCGTGCGTATGTGTGTGTGTGTGTGTGTGTGTGAGTGTGTGTGCTGAAGGCCTTTTGTCTTGTGGGGCTGAAACAGCTGGGTGCTCCTCGCTAATTAACGAGGAACCTCATAATTACTGTTAACTGGCCTACTATAGCTGACAGAGAGAGAGAGAGAGAGAGAGAGAGAGAGAGAGTCAGGAGACCGGAAGACAGAAACAGAGTGGAGTAACGTTACAATATACAAATATTTAAACAGTGAAGAGGACTGTGAGAAAATACAGACCTCAAAAATGACCTGCAGCAATGTGAAACATGTAAAATGTGGTGCTCAAAAAATCTTTTAGGCTTCAGGTTGCTCAAAGTCATGATTTCCCTACAAGATAATAAACTTGTGTCTTGTTTTTATAGTTGTAATCAAAAATTACTATGGCGGTTATGATAACATTGTACTCACTGAAGTAATTACTGAGGTAATTACTGAGGTCTGGGATCACAGTGTCATCCTTAGGGCTGTGTATTGGCAAAAAAACTGGCGTTACGATACGTACCATGATACAGGGGTTACGCTTCAATACAGTGGAAGCCGCTTATAGTGATCATGGTTACAGTGATCAACTGCTTATATGCATCAAAAAGCTTGGAACAGAAGCATTCAAATGCTGTTTAAATAATTTGCTTACAGTAATCAAGTAGTCCGCTTTTAGTGTTCATTTGGAGTCTATTCATACATGACAACATATGGAAAATGTTAAAGCTATGTTAGACTAACGTTAGTTTAATGTTTTTTACTTTACTCCCTTTATACTTTGCCTTGTGGACCGTCTGCTTTTCGGCTGGATACCTGAAGCTGATGATGCATGCACATTGATATGACGAGAAAAAGAAAGTAATTTCTCTGAATAAAAATCTGCGCGGGGAAAGCACCTTCGCCAAGTGGATTGATAATGCCTGGTCACGTAATGCCCCCAAAGTGAAACTTTGCCAATCTCGACCAGCTCTGCGGCACACACGCAGACCGGCGCCCGTCTCCCTCCATGACGCTACCGAGTGAGAGAACGAGGAGCATTAGCAGGACTTTAGCAGGAATGTAGCACAACATGGAAGTGAAAGCAACGCTCTGTTTAGTTAAATGTGAAAGTGCAAAAAAAATATGTTGTCCCTAAAATCAATGAATAGTCATGATAAATAATCGTGATCTCAATATTGATCAAAAATAATTGTGATTATCATTTTGGCCATAATCGTGCAGCCCTAGCGAATAGACAGACTTAGGCCATTGCCCAAAATGGTGAACTATTCCTTAAAAAATAGATTGCTCTCTTTCCAAATTTCAAGAACCAAGCTGGTGCTGTTACTCATAGAAGTGGGAGGACAGCTGCAGCAGCAGCGGAGTCCATTTAATGTTGAACAAAACTACTAAAATAAGTTAATTCCCCTTTAAATTCACATTAGCTGACTTGGGGAACTTTATCTGGTGTTTTTTTTTTTTCACAAAATAATTTTAGTTTTCCCTAGAGTTAGGTGCTAAGTGCTGTCTATCTGGTCGTCTGTTCCTGTAGCTAACCAGAGTTTCTTTTGTGCTCAGTCAGCATCATGACTAATAAAATGACAACGTGAGAGACATTCAAAAGTCGTAATGAAGCCCGATGATCATAGCAAACTACCCAATTAAATGCAGCTGTTGTGTACAAGTATCTGCAGAACTGAAACCCTTGGAAAACATGAAACAACAACAAAGATATCCCACAGTTTCTGCTTCTTGGGAATTTTATAAGGGGCACATACACACACAAACACACACACACACACACACACAGTAGCAGTGCTGCAGGGACAGATAGTCGAAGAAGAAGAAGAGAGGCACATCAAAAACAGAGAGAGACCAATATGAACATAGAGATGAGAGAGAGACAGGAAGGGTTGTTGTTTCTCCCGGGGCTAAATGTCACTGCTGCCACATTGTTTTGGTCATGTAAAGCAGCATTGCTAACCTTCAGTTTGTGTGTGTGTGTGTTTGTATGCATAGTTGTGATGTACATATAATGTCACGTTTGTCTATATCACTTGCTCTCTTCGGTTGCCTTGGGAAGATTCTTAAACCCTACCTTAAAAGGTCAAGTAGATCAGTCGAGACATACACACACACGCACAGTCGGATTACATGACATAGAAAAAAAAGAAACATCACATTCACTTCTTGTTGCGATGAAGTTGAAACGGATAAATCCACACGCCGCTGACGGCCACATCTGAAAATAAGGGACATTTTTCTACAAAATAAGAGACCCATAGTTCTCAGCTACCCGCTGTGTCTCTCGGGTTCAAGCTGATGATTAAAGGAAGTCATGTATATGCTGTTTGTTTGTCTCCACTAGAAGCAGCACATATATAGATGTTCACAGCTTTATCAAAAGAACATGAGCTGCATGCGTGTTTCTATTATTGTTGGAATCAAAGAGAATGCCTGATCAGCACTGACTTCATGTATGCGTGTATGCGTATGCTGTTTGTTTTTTTTTCAAAATAATTTGCTTGGGGTCTAAGCAGTTGGCTATTGATCTGTGTGTGTGCGTGTGTGTGTGTGTGTGTGTGTGTGTGTGTGTGTGTGTGTGTGTGTGTTTGTGTGTGTGTCTGTGTGTGTGTGTGTGTGTGTGTGTGTGTGTGTGTGTGTGTGTGTGTGTGTGTGTGTGTTTATAATGGTCCATGTCACGCTGTGTTGATTTTCATGTCAGACAGCAGCGTTCTCTCCTCACTCCATTACTTCCCATCCTGTTGTGTGTGTGTGTGTGTGTGTGTGTGTGTGTGTGTGTGTGTGTGTGTGTGTGTGTGTGTGTGTGTGTGTGTACGCTTGAATGTGTCTGTCTGTCTGCGCCTGTGATTTCACGCCCAGAACCGTTCTTGTGCTTTTTTTTTCTTTTTTCTTTTTCTTCCAGGCTTACAGCTGTTTAATTGTTCCTTTACCCAAGATCTCACACCCATATGCACACACACACCTCTCACAATAACAAGGTGAAGTAAAAATGAAATGCCAAAAACGCTGCTCCACATCATTATGCAAGCGGCCCGTGCACTGTCACGAGAGAGTTGTGAAAACCGCTGAATTAAAATGGTTCCGAAACAAAAATAAGCAACCGTGTACAAAGCACACAGTCATTAATGACAGATGGAGCCTGCCACGCTGTATCTAAATACAGGAAGCTTAGGCCTTTAAAAAGCTCATAATGCACCCTATTCTTTGTTAAACTACTTAAAATTGTTTGTTCTTATTTTTCCCCTCAGGATGCAACATCCATCGCAATGCCAAGTTTTCCACTGAGCTTTTTTTCATGTTCGAGTTGTTAGAATCTTAAGTGTTTATAAGCAGGGTGCAGGTAGGAGAGAAGCTGTTGGATTCAGACAGCAAAGAAGATGAAAAACTAGAGGGATGCTTACATGGCATGTTTTCAGAGGTAGCCATTTTAGGGTTGGTTTCAAATACAGTGTTGATGTTGTTCTGAGGAGGAAAAAAAACACACTTCTCTGAGAATACTTGCTTTTCACCCCTCGTCTACCCCATGTATATTCAAACTAATTAAAGTTGTATTATATGCTATATTTAGCAATCGCATGATTGCTAAATAGTTAATCCTGATTAATCACAAATTAATCACGCATTTTTTATCTTATAGAAATGTACCTTTAAGGGGCATGGGTAAATATGGTTCTGTATTATTTAATACCAGGGTGGGACTGAGGGCGAGAAGTGGCAATTACAAATCCGTCTGCTACTTCAGCACCAAAGACAGCGTTATGGATTTATCAATACGCAGCACAGTTAGGCTGCTGATATTTCATAGCCGTGGTCGGGCCGATAGATTCCAACTTGTACAGACTTGAGATAAAGATAAAGGATCAATGAGTCAGGGAGACTAGACTAATATTTTCAACTAAACAACCCTTCTGCCCCTGCACTCCCTCTGCTGCTAGGTGATGGAGAGGGGGGGCATGGCAGGTTAACAAGGGACATGAATTGTAGTCATTTTGCTAACAAGGGGGGTGGCATCCCTCCCTCATTCCCCCTCAAATCGCCTACTGCTAATATTATAGCAGAATGTTATTCTAATACATTCTGTATTTGTGCCCAACTCAAACCACACCAAAGCTTCTTTTTTTTATCTTTTTAAAATATATATTTTTTTTCACTTACATGGAAACCCTACCACAAAACTGAATTTATAATTTGTTGTATTTCAGACACTCAAGTCAGTATCAAACAGAGCTGTAAATCAGAGCATCCTGTCTCGAGTTGATGAAGTCATCAAGTGACACTTTTCAATGTTGGTCCATAAATACAAATTATGGACTGACTCAATGGATTCATACAGTTTTTGTTTGAGATTATACATCCACAACTGAGTTGTATTTAAATGAACAGTATAGAGTACCGCTGTGACTTATAGAATACCCACATACTCTACACAGTCTCCATGGGTGCTGTCATTCACTGTCTGTGGCGCAGCTCCGGGATTTGTCGCGGGATGACATCATCACCACGGTCTCTCCCCCTTTGTGGACTCCAGTGCCTTTCAGGAGTTCTTTTGTGATGAAATGTTGTAATTTGCTTTCCCGGTGTACCTTCTTTCCCTTTACCGGCCTCGTCGAGTTCCACTTCACTTAGCGATTGCCTACACAGAATACCTTTCAACAGTCCCCAGACAATAGGCCTGAACTTCTTCTATTCAGCTAAGGGTTATACGTGTAGGTGGAGAGAGCAGTAGCAATAGTCTGACAGTTCCTCTTTTTTTCTTCGTGGGTCAAGACAAAGCACGTGTCACACCTCTTAAAATGTCTCACGGCGGCATTACATTCAGATATATAGATGCTGACGTCGGTGGAAAGTTGTTTGTGTTTGCCTTCATGATTGTTGAATGTCGTTACAAAGTAATAAATCTGGCAAGAACACTGAAGGACTGATACATAAATCTGACATTCACCTTTTTCTCACCTTTCTCAACTCTATTGTTGTGCTGGAAACTCTCTCTGTGACATTTCACTCTCCACATTTATTCAGATCTGTAGAATTGAAATCAGAAAAAAAATATACCCTTAGACAACAGTCAGAAAGGCATGCTAATTCACCCAAAGATGTTTAAAGAGCACTAAAGTGTTTTGGGGGTCATTTTCTTCCATGATAACCTCATTTTATGGGCCTTAACCCTTTACACAGCAATTCACAGAGCCCTCGTCCTGCAATTTTAAAAGCCTATTCCTCCAAAACCTTTTCATTCACTGGTTTCCACTGAGGGGGATGTAAGGTGATCTGTGTTACTTTCAGAAAATCAAACTTTTTTTTGGCAATATAGGGTTTTCATCTTGCACTATTGACATCCATTTGACTGTTTGTGCTCCTCGGCCCAGCTATAAAACCTGGTTGTAGTGCACCCACTACCTGAGAAATGGAGTCATTTTATACAGGGGGATGGATATCGTTCGGACAAAAGTGCTATGGATGTACTTGATTCTTTAAATATGAGTCAGAGAAAAATTAATCTCCTTGTGGAAGTTCTCAAAATTGCTGATGAGCTCCACATCCACTTATTATCTTTGCGGAGCTGCAGTTAAAATATGATCCTGCACTTAACGTCTATAGCAGTTTTCATTCGCTGGCTTTCTGACAGCTGTAAGGGATCCCGAGGACCTGGACTAGTATCTATACACAAAGCACTGCTAATATATAGTGATCCCTTCGCTAAGCCCTTTATCGCGGCAATTAGCCGGATGTCTCTTAACGGCCGGAGGAGAAAAGGGTTTTAGAGCGGCCGGCACAGGTGTGAGGGGGGGAGGCAAGAATGAAGAATGGATTCAGGAAGTGATTCATTTACTGGCTGACTGAGTGGATGACTGACATACAGGCTTTGTACCTGCTGACTGACCAGCTGACTGACTGATGCAGGAGCAGCCTATCCCGGCTGACCCAATGATGAATGAAGCAGCTCGCTGACTGTCTGGCTGACTTGTGTTTCATAGAGGTCTTACGTAACGCATAGAGGATTTGATGCTTAGTACTAAGATACTTTAAGGAAATCAACAAGGCCTTAGCCAATGGGTAAATCTGCCTTGTGAGATAATACAGACTCTCTCCTCTCCTTTAAGTCTTTCTGTGCAGAACAAACAAGACGCAGTACAGAATGTGAAGGTCAGTGGCTTTATGTACTTGAATGGAGAGGCAGAGGAATCAGCTCTGTACGAGATACAGGGATGAAGTATAAAGACGTGATGGAAACTATGAATGTGCATGTACCATGATGAAATTATGCGACTGAATGTGCTTTGCCATCTGGTTTCTATTGCAGATCATTGGTCGGTATTTAAATACCTTTAACACTTTAAAGATTGTTGTTATTCTGCAGGGTTTTTTATCTGCATTTGTGAACTGTATTGTGTGTGAGTGAGGGAGTGTGTATCTTCGCTGTTGGTATTGAAACAGGTTGTGTGTTGCAGCCTAGGGTAGTTGTTTTCTAAGTGAAAAGATCCATAAATGCTTGAAAACATCCACACACCCACACATGCACACACACACACACACACACATCCCTGTACTTCTCTTTGTGAGGCCACTCATTGACATACTGCATTTCCTAGCCCGTTACCCAAACCTTAACCATCACAGCTAAATGCCTAACCCCAACCCTTACCCTAAACCTAGACCTAATTGACCCTTCCTAAGTCCCGCCCCTTTTCACTCTGTGCTCCAATTACATTTGAGCAAGCTTGGAACCTGGCAGAACCTAGGTCAACTTTCCCCTTTCCTGTTGGGTTATACTTAGATATGCTACTTCTGTACGAAGGTAACATTACTATGTAAGTCACATTACATTGGTGTCACAATCTTCACGGACACATTGCATTGTATATAGTCACAGTCACTGCGAATAACTTTCATTTTGTGTTGATTTTGGCGGTCTCTGTCAACAAAAGCGGTAGTGTTTCCGAGCACCAGATTCCCTTTAGAAACCTCTCATTTTTTTCTTCCTTTAAAGAACGGCCAAAATGTCCTCACTTTCCGAAGATGTCCTCACTCTGAAGGTCTAAAACTCACATTGGTCCTCACAAAGATAGACGTACAAGTACACACTCACACACACATACACACCCAGTCATTTGGTTTACCAGGGGACTATACTTAACTAAGAGACAAACAATGTTTTCGAAATGTGTGACACCACATAGTTGTTAACAGACACCCTGTTTTTTGTGTGTGTGTGTGTGTGTGTGTGTGTGTGTGTGTGTGTGTGTGTGTGTGTGTGTGTGTACTGCGGCAGACAGCTGATGTTAAAAAAGCTCTAATGCTCTTTCTCCAATCTGACAACAACATCAATGCAAATTGTCCTGGGAGACGCACACACGCTCGCACGCACAGAAGCTCGACTTGGGGATTTGAAGTGATTTGTTTTCACTCCACTTCTCGAACGCAGACAGACACACAAACAGCCTCCCCGACTGAAACACGGACACTTTACCTGCCACACGCGCACACAAATTTGCACGAAAGATAGACACACACCTACTCAATGAGACAGACAAACGGACCCACAGAAAGGAGATAACTCAAACTTAAAAGAGAGGCGCAAACAGAGAGAGACAGACGGCGGTGGAGTTGGGGTGGGGGGTGGGGAAGAAAGGCGAGACAGACAAAGAGGTGTGTTTGTTGTTAAACCAGAGCGACGGAGGGTTATATTTGTGCGACGGCTGCAAAGTCGCGGGGAGGAGATACAAACACCAAACATAACAGATAAGAACGCAGGTTGACTGGTTATCTATGGTGAGGAAGAACTCTGAGACAAAGAAAGAGAGCTAGTCTGCTTGTGTGTTTGCTCTGTCAGACACCTGAAGCTGCCTTCAGGTTACGTCAGGTCACGTTTAATACTGGCCTGCTATTTCAGCTCTTTCAAAGGTTCCCGACGCCGCACTAGCGGGTTAAATTAGACGCGTCTCTGGAGTCAGTTTACCGCTGGTAAAATTGTTTGATATGGATGCGATGTGTTTTGTTTCAGTGGACGTTTCCAACAGGTATTCCCTCATCTCAGCCTCGTTGTTAATTCCCCTTGAAGTGGTCTTGTTTGTAATGCCAGTCAGTGGTATCAAGGGAATGTTACAAGCTTCCTATCAGTCATGCTAGTTTCAGAAAAAAAACCCACACACACATTTGATTTGAGCTCGTGGCTAAATCTTGAACAAGCATTTTCTTGTCTTGATTGGGATTAAAGATTTTGTATATTCATTTTATCAAACAAATTCATGCCTTGAGGCATTTTAGTTCCACTTCTCCCAATGGGCATGTTATTGGACGACTAGAAAACCCACACAGACGAGATGGGGCTGTTGCCGTGTCACTTAGCATCCGATTAGCATAACTAGCTGCTGAGGGTTTGATCTTTAAAGCACAGGTTCAGCTAAACTGCAGCTAAACTCGATGTACAGTTTGATGTTATCTGATAAGGGCGAGATTCATAGGAATGCCGTAGACTAGCGCAAGATGTTCACTCGGAAAATGTGAATTAAGAAAATCTGGTCCAGTTCCATGATTTTGCTTCAGACAACATAGGTTTATACCCATCTTAAAGCAGCAGTGGTTAGGATTGGAGCAAATATGATTAAAAAAAAGTTATATTTATAAATAGTCAATATATCCTGACAGTAGTGCATTAGACAGGTAATCTGAAAAAAATCATGTGCCTCAGTGTCCTCCGGTGTCCTTCGGTGCTCCTAATGGCATCTGAAAGATTTCACAGACCGGAGGAAAACAACCAATCAGAGCCGAGCTGCAGCCTGCCGTCTCTGAGCAGCTGTCAATCACTCGCGAACTCCAATCAAATGGTCAAACTAGGCAGCGCTGATCAAATATGAATCAATATTCTGTTACTGTAATGCCTATTTCTCGCCTCAAATGTTTTCAGAAACATCTTGTAGTGTACTGTTTAGCTGTAAAATGAGAACGTTTGTGACCCAGCAGCCATGTTGAGATCAGTTGAGGAAATATCAAGCACCGCCCACCAGCCGGAGCACAGCCAATAGGAACGCTCTCTCTCTGAAACGACCTGTGATTGGCCAAAGTCTCCCGTCACGGGCTATGTTTTTTAAAGCCTGAAAACAGAGCCAAGAGGAGATGCAGAAGTCTTGAATTAAAATATGCTGAAAGGTTATTATGGAATTTTTGCCCAATGATGCCAAAAACAGTCTGCCTACTGCAGGTTTAAACCTTCACCCACTCCTAAGCTAATGACAGAGCAACAGCCTCGGCAGCATTACCATGCAGACTCCAGACAGAAAAGCACCAGATGGGTCAGGTTCAAAATAAGGACCTTCTGGCTGTGAGGCAACAGCATGCTATCCTTTGAGCCACCATGAATAATATGATTTGATCATTCATATCATAATATAAAGCTGAGGGAGCGAGACACTCACGGTATTTCAAGAAAAAAAAAAAAAGCCTCATATGAAAGTGTTACAAGACACCTCCTATTAAAATACCGTCACCCTTCTTCTGGCTTTGTTTACCTTGTGACTGATTGGATTGTCTTTCAATCGATTGTCTCATCTGACACAAGGAACAACAGGGAAGTCTTCTGAGAGCGGTCAACATTGATTTTGAGGCTGTGTAACCCCTGACTTTGTCAAGTTTCTAACCTCTGGAGTAAAATTGATGTCTGTTTTGAGCTTTGATTCATTGCAAACATGTCAAATGGCTTTGTTAAATATTTCCAATATACCTGAGATTTACACTGTATAATCCTGAGTTTTCTAATTAACCAGAGCCAGAGATACACGGTTGATGTTCCTGTTTTTCTCTCTGTCCGTCTGTCGACTGGACTTTCCAGTTTTAAACTTGACCAAAGTCATTTCAATAACACAAACACACACACACACACACACACACACAGACTCCCCAGTTACATCTTATGCCTCCTGCAATACACTGATAAGGCCCTCTCTGTCTCTCTCTCCCTGTCTCTCTCATTTTCTTTGTCTCTCTTGCTTTTTCTCCTTCTCTTTTCCATTTTGTTCTGTTTCATTCCATCTATCTCTCTTGTTCTCTTGGTCTCTCCCTCCATATCTCTATCTTTGTGTCTCCCAATCTCTGTCCACCTCTATACTCCCCGCCATCTCTCCCTCTCTCTCATCCTCTCATCTTTCTCTCTTTCCGTCTTTCTCTCGTCCATGGACGGATTATGAGACAATGGGCCCCCTGGGCACATGCATGCAAAAGGCCCCACCTCTCCTACGTAGGAGAAAGACACATAGTTGACTGTAGTTGTTTACCCTCTTTTTGTTGTTTGTTGTTGTTGTAGTCCCGATACCGATAGCAATACCTGGGCTTTGGGTATCGGCCGGTACAGATCCGATACCGGTGTTTAATTAATAAGTTGTATGTCTCACTGTGTGGAAGTGACTGGGATCATTCTTTTATTTGTAGGGCAACATCAGGCTTAAATTAAACAATGCTGGTAAATTTGGTAAAAAACCTTCAAAATTAACAAGGTTCAAGTGTAAACCATTTAATGCAGCAACTAATTGGTTGGTTGGCAGGATTTCAAATACCAGTATATAATGTGTATACGCCTGGGCCTGTGCCCGGTAAGCCCGTTCGGTAATAAATCCATTGTCCCTTTTGTCCGTCAAGATCTTTCTGTCTCAAACCACTCTGTATCCCCAGCTTTATCTGTCCACTTTGAAAAGACATTCTTTAGATTTAAATCTTGTAATGTTTGTTTGAATTCATTTGGGCTCAGGGCATGCTAGTTTTATGTCCAGTAACAAAACACATTTTAAGCATTATCTAAGGCCTTATTTTATGAGTAGAATTGAGTCCTGTTGCTTTGCAAAAATGTGCTGAACAGTATAGATTTACCAGAGCGCCCTGAAGCAACGTATTGTAATGGTCTGTTATAGCACAAAGAGGAAAGTATCAGCTCAACTGCTGATATTTACATTTAAAAAGGGGCATACAGTATTTACAAAAGAGCTTTCAGATAAAGACGAATCCTCTAAGGATGTAAAGTCAACGCTGTCCTTGTGCCCTTTCCAGTACACTACAGAAAACTTGATAAAAGCAAACTATCAAGCTCACATATCATTGTATGAGCTAATATTTACACAGTGGATTATTTCAACAAAGGACGCCATTTATCTACAGGATAATATAATGTATAGGCTTTAGTGGTGTCAGTGATGAGAATCACATCCCACAAGGACATGTATGTCTTCTGAAGTCACTCTGCTCAGGTCAATTATGCTTGCTTATTGTAATGTATTGTTTTGGGTTAACAAAATTGATGCTTTCCTCAATATAATACTATGAAGACAGCTTTTCAGTCGGAACGCTAACATTGTTAACAATGCAGTAATACCCACTATTGTTTTCTCAACTCAGATTGTAGGTATTTTGTTGTTTCAGCTGCTGCACTACCATAATAACTATAATCACAGTACGCAACGCCATCCTGGGAATTATTGGTAGAATGTTCTTCGGCTTGATTTTATGGGACTTGAGTTCGCACAAGACAAGTTTTGAAATTTTCATGCACTTCTTTTCCGTTTTCCAAGTGCAAAACGCATAATTTGCTGAAGCTCTTGACTCAAAGACGACTCAAATGACTGCGATTATTTTGTCTCTGGGGAGGAAAATTGCTGGAACAAATCAGCAGCGGGACAATCAGCAGCTCGTAAGTGTGATCACGACCACAATTCAGACAGTGCAGCGTCGTCTTGACTATGAAAAGAAGACAACTTCTTCGCTCTAAGCCGAATCCTGTGTCTTCTTCAGCCAAATGAGCTCATGTTGAAACTGCTGATGTAGCAAACGCTGATGAGCGATTGTCAATCTGATCCTGGCCCTGTTAGCGGGAGCGTGGGGCTTTAAGGATGTCAGTGTCGGTCAGTTGGTTGCTCAGATTACTTGATTGTTTTTTGGCATCAGTGCCTTTATTCAATAGTATGCAGTCAAGATGCAGACAAGAAATGTGGGAAGAGAGAGTGAAGGTTATGTGTCTTCGACTACTTTGGTAGCATTGCACCCAGTAAACTGTTATATATAATGTTATACGAGGTAAAAATAAATAAGAGAGCTGATTAAATTGAGAACAAAATGGCTTATGAGAGGAGCAGCTAATGGAGCTTTTTAAGTATTGCTTCAATAAAACTGTAGGTGCACTTACATCAGTGGTGAGACAGAAAATAGAGAACGTATACGAGAGGAAATTTCAAGGATAAAGATACCGCGTACTGCAGAGTATCATATCTTCTCATGGGCTTCTTTTAAATGCATAGAGGTGCAGTGATATGGACACCGCTATCACATTATGATCTTACAAAAGTAAATAAAAGTAGAGCATTATTATTGGAGAATTTCACAGCAGTGAAATCAGATAGCCATGTAACAGAATGGAAAACAAAAGGAGCCAACTTCATTTTCTGCCTTTTTTTCTGCGTGAATACAAACCAATATCACTGTAATGGAGAATATAAACAACAAAACAAATTTTCTTTTTCTTTTGCAGTAATTTCAGACTAATCATCTGAGCCTTTTCAAGACAGTAAAGTGTGCTAAAACAGAATCTCAACCCGTGCTAAGATTACTATCTGAAACTGATATCATAAGTCACAGAGCGCTATCAGCTCAAACTAAAATGACACCGATAACACTAATCTTTGCGGCATGAGGGTGCATATGTTTGCATGTGTGGTAACGTCAGCTAGCATGTCCTTGTATGTTCACGCTGGTCGTTTCTAGAGACCCGGTTGAAGTTAAACACAAGCCGTTCACTCAGCTGTCACATCTCATTGGCTTCTGGCGCTCCTCTAAATGGTCCTGCGAGCCAATAAAGTTTACTCAAGGTTACGATGTCACAGCAGCTGTTTCCTGAAGAGATGGAGTAAATTAAATGGGCCAGATGACTCAGCAAAATGTCCTCACGCGCAGACCGACACACACGCGCACGCACGCCGATGCATCGTCACTCGCACGCAAACTTTGCATATACACACCAACGGCACGCAGACACTGAACACTCATAAATATTGTCAACGTGTCACCCCGCAACCTACCAGGCACCCTCCCTCTCGCTTTCTCTCTCACAAGCACACAGACACTCAAGCACGCTCAAGCACACACCGGTCTCCTTCTTCTGCACTCAATATGGCTCATGGCACTGAGAACAATGACTAGTGCAATGAGTGGCATGTACAGCTTAACTTGAGCTTTGGTGTGCGTGTGCGTGTGAATGTCTGTGTGTGTGTGTGTGTGTGTGAGCGTATTTGATGTCAGCAGGGTTGATTCACACTCACTTACCCCCCGACAACTGGAATCATACCACCCGCCTCTTGACGAGCTCACATCAACACACACTCGCACAAAGCTAATTAGGAGTCTTCATTATTGTTGGATTATGCTGTTCAGCTCCGCAGCTACAGGCTTTTCTTTATGGGTGGAAAGGAGCTGAGGACTCTTAAGTACATTTAGCAGACTGCTAGTTTGACTTAAATAATGGATTTGTGCACAAGACTAACTAATGGAGAAGAGTAGTGATACCCATACCCAATGCCACAACACACAAGCCTCCAGTCCTCTTCGTGGTTTGTATGCTGAAGCGATATATGTTTTTTTTGTTTCATTTTGCTACATTTTGGGGGGAAACTCCTCAGTCCAGCCAACTACGTTGGTTATCTTTTGTGCCAAATGGAAATGCTTAGTCTTTTTTTGTCATTTTTTCTTATGTGAATAGGGTTTTACGAATATTTATGGGAATGGTTGAAGAAAAAAACTTTGATTTATTATAACCTTAGTCTTATATTTGTAGTTTTTACCGTCATCTGAATTCTGAGCAGTCAGGTAGTCACACGGGCTGGAAAACAAACCTCGAGGTTGGCCAGATTTTTTTGGAGAAGAAAACCGAGGCAAACAGTCACATTATGACTGTTTGCACAAGTTGTCCTTTGTGAACATCAGTTTACGGACCGACTCCCTGGTTCAATTTTGGTCAATCGTTCTTACTGTAGTTGTGTGCACTCGTAGTCTTTCTGTGCAATGAGGCATTATTACTGACATTTTATTGTAGGTACGCTCACTTTCACTTTACCTCCAAATAAAGTCCATCCATCCATTTTCTGCGGTTTAAGCAGTAGGCTAAGTCATTTATATAGTACCTTTCTACCATAACGGACAAAGGGCTTTACGACTTAACCTTGTTAATCCATGTGTTGTGTTTATGCCTATGTACAAACTGTGAAGAATTTCCTCCTTGAGGACAAATAATAAGATATCTATCCATCTATCTGTCTATCCATCTATCTGTCCGTCCATCTACTGTATCTAATTTGCCTGTCGTTCACCCATTCACACACACCAATGGAGGCAAAGCTGCCATACCCATCAGGGACAATCAGGGTTCAGTTCAAGGACATTTCAACATATGGACAGGAAAGAATCAAACCGCCAACTCTGCAATTAGTGATTGGCTTGCTCTACCAGCCATGTCCTCTAGCTGTTCCTGGGGCAACCTAACGTATTTCCAGAATGGATAGATCCCTCCAGTGTATTGTGGGTCTATCCCAGGTCTCCTCATGGGTCATCCAGAAAGCTTTCAGAAGGAGGCATTAAGGACGCATCCTATTCAGGCCTAGATCACCTCAACTGACTCCTTTAAATGTGAAGGAGCACTAGTTCGTCTCCAAGCTCCCTCAAGATGTCCAAGCCCCTAACCCTATTCTAAGGGTGAACCAGACACCCTGCAAAAGACACTAATTTCAGCCACCTCTCCAAATTTAATCGCATGATTGTCCATAGTTAATCGCAATTAATCACAAATTAATTGCACATTTTGTCATCTGTTCTAACTGTGCCTTAAAGGGAGATTTGTCAAGTATTTAATACTCTTATCAACATGAGAGTGGGCAAATATGCTTGTTTTATGCAAATGTATGTATATATTTATTATTGGAAATCAATTAACAACACAAAACAATGACAGATATTGTCCAGAAACCCTCACAGGTACTGCATTTAGCAGAAAAAATATGCTCAAATCATAACATGGCAAACTCAAGCCCAACAGGCAACAACAGCTGTCAGTGTGTCAGTGTGCTGACTTCACTATGACTTGCCCCAAACTGCATGTGATTATCATAAAGTGGGCATGTCTGTAAAGGGGAGACTCGTGGGTACCCATAGAACCCATTTTCAGGTCAAGGAACCCCTTTGAAATGGCCATCCCAGTTTTTCCCCGCCAAAATTTTGCGTGATTTTCTTCTTCTCGACAAGCTAGTATGACTTGATGTGGTTGGTACCAATGGATTTTTTTAGGTTTTCTAGTTTCAGATGATGTCACTATCTTCACTCTAGCTTTAAAACTGAGTCCGCTACAACCTAAAAATTGCAAGTTGCGTTAATGCGTTCAGGAAATTAGTGGCATTAAAACAAATTTGCTATTATCGCGTTAACTTTGACAGCCCTATTTTTTTACAACCTGTCTGATGGTCTGATCATATCAGACTATGTTGAAGTGATCACACCAATTACTTGGTGATTTCCATCTCATAACCGGTAGAATTGATGGCCAAAACTACAAAAACAAGACCCACGTTTAAATGAGAATTTTCTTTTCAATCCCACTTGGTGAGAACCATTCGTCATCATTAGTCTGCAAATGGATATAAAGCCAGGTACCTGGTTGGCACAAACAATACCAAAGGTGTCATTGCTCAAGGGCACTTTGCCAATATTGGGAACTGAACCTTTTCATTATGTTGCCTCTTATAACCAATGAGCCACACTCCATTGATCTTCTTATTGGTCCTCCTTCCCCTCTGTAAACCACCCCACTCACCTCCACTCTTCTCCTCTTCACTTCTCTCATGAAAATCATAAAATAAAATATTTAGCATTCTGTGACTACAGCGCGTGAGTCTCCGTGTCGCTCTGTGTGTGTGTACATGTGACAGTGCGTATTAGTGCAGATGTGTTTGCCTCTGCTCGTGGCTGCCTGGCTGTGTACCCGCGTGGGTGTGTTTGTGTGTACTTTAGTATGTGTATTTGTATGTGTGTGTATTACTTTTGGTCACGACTCTCTCCTCTGCTGGCTTGTTGCTGCCTCCTTACATCATCAATCCAAAAGATCTTTAAATCTCTGCAGCTGCTTTTGATTAAAAACTGCAATTGCATTTAGTATTATACTGCAAAGGTTACTCCCGATCTCAACTTAGAGAAGAGAAATCCTCCATACAGTGCGGTGCGTTTCTCACAGAGAACAAGGTTGGCCTGAGGTAGAGAGGCAGAAAGGTGGTTAGTTCAATCCAACGCTGACTGAAGGATGCACTCCAGCGGTGAACCGGAGGGTGGCTGGTATAAACACCTACGACGCCTACTATCCCTGCCAAAGTGCCCTTGAACAAGGTGTCGACACTTTCTAATGTGCTCCTGCACTCTGGTTGACCCCGCTCTCTGACGCAGAAATCTTTTAAAAAACTCCAAACTCGCCTTCTATGCAAAAGAGGTTTTTTTTTTAGTTTTTTTTTAGCTGAAGCTGGAGTAAAAACTGAACAGCACCTGGGTAGTCCTGACTTTATGTAACTGCGTGACTAACAATGCACAGTAAACTCCAGACAGCCATTCTAGTCTTGCGCTGGCTGTGATGACAATCAAGCTGTGAAAGAATGACACCCATGCTGCGCGGTGTCCAGCACGACTCTCAAGATGCTAGCAAAATTAGCTTTAGTGGCGACCGCACCATGTGCTTTGTTATGCTTACGACTATAATCGTGCCAGCATGATGTTTTATGGTAAAATATGCATGCTGCAGTTTTAGCTAGCAGTCTGCCAAAAGCGCCACAGTAGAGAGCAAGGGGACGAGCAGCTGGCTGCTGAGCCCGATTTAATTTGGAGAAGGTGGCGGCTTGAAGAAAAATGTCTTGATGTCGCTCCAATCAGTGAACTGATCAGTCATTTTTTTTATTTCTTTTTTACGGTTTTAGTGGAACAATGTTTGCTTTCTTGAGAGGCAATATCAAACTTATATATTGTACGGTGTGTTCCTGGGTTTAAAGGCTCAGACTGTATGTGATGCTGAAAGAGTTGGCCTGTCTCTCGAATGATGAACTGAATGCTGATTCAACCTATATGAACTTATAAGATACAGCAGGAGGGATTGCTCTCCACTGCAGTGTGGATTAAAGTTTTTTTTGCTGCAGACTTCTGAAAAAGAGCAACCCATGCTACATGTAGAAGTCATTTATAATCATATAAGATATGGAGTGCGGGAGAATATTGAATCCAGAGACAAGCGTACACTCTGCAGCTCTGACGGGGGAATGAAACATTTTTCCTGCAAGCGTGTGTGTGTGTGTCTGTGTGTGTGTGTGTGTGTGTGTGTGTGTGCGTCAGTGTTAGACCCTCGGGTATCAGCTACCCTAGTTTAAGCTGTGATGAACACACACACACACACATTGAGATAGCATCATCCCTGAGGGGCAAAGTTGTGCTGACCAGATGAGTTGTTTTCCTTTTCATCTAGTGTGTGTGTGTGTGTGTGTGTGTGTGTGTGTGTGTGTGTGTGTGTGTGTGTTTGGCTGGTTGAGGTTTTGGTTGCGATTTTGGCTGTGTAGGTAAGTTTTTTTTTTGTTTTTTTAACTCTGTGTGCATGTACGGTTTTGTGTTTCATGGGTCTTAGGGTCAAGAAGCTGACTCAGCACTTTATCAACATTCACACGAACTTTGTTGGAGTGAATTTATGAGCAAGAGCTCGAAATGTGCCGCTACGTTTTCCTTAAATTCTGAGAAAATTAGTTTACTTTCAGAAACAAGGCCACATATTAAATGTTTGTTCTTCTGTCTCATTTCACTTAGCTGAATCAGTTTTTCAATAAGCTCTGCCTCACATTCATTACTTTTATAATCTATTTTGAAACTGTTTTGATCGAATTTTTCAATTTTCAGAGGCACTTTTGCTAATGATTTGAAACTGAATAGTCCTATAGCCATTATTCCCCTTTTCAATGTAATCAAATTATTTTTGCCAGAAATTGTATACGTATGTGTCAGTGTGTGTGCACAGTGTTGTTTGTGTGTATCCTGGTGTTTCCCTTTCAGAGTCTCAGAACGCTGCAGTAGAGATGAAAGTAGAAAAGAGATGGAAGAGAAATATTCATCTTGTGCTGTCTGTTTCCGGCCCACTGCCAACATTCTCTCTCTCTCTCTCTCTCTCTGTTCCCCCCCTCTTTGTGTCTTCAAGGTAAAAAGCTGTTCACTCTCTCATTATTTGTGTGACTCTGCATGTGTGTGTGTGTGTGAGCATCATAGAGACAGAAGGATAGTTGGCAAGTCAATCTTGCTGACCTCATGCAGTTATGCAGTTTCTTATTTTGCTGCGATAAACACACACACACACACACACACACACACACACACACACACACACACACACACTCACACACTGTGTGGCTAAGGAAAATAGAACCATTAAGTTAAAAAATCTCAGTCAATGTTTAGCGGTATCTATCTTTTGTTTTTTCCAGTGGGCAACCTCTGGTTCTGAAGTGCCTTAAACTTGCATTCTTTCTAACAGCCAGCAGGGGGCGACTCCTCTGGTTGCAAAAGGAAGTCTGATTGTATAGAAGTCTATGAGAAAATGACCCTACTTTTCTCTTGATTTATTAACTCAGTAAACTTTGTAAACATGAGTTTATGGTCTCAATCGCTAGCGTCAAGTCCTCTTCAATACAGCATGATGTTCATTTAGTAAATTATGGTCCCATTTAGAGTCAAATAGACCATAAAGCAGGGTATGCTTTAGGGCGTGGCTGCCTTGTGATTGACAGGTCGTTACCACGGCGTTGTCCGTGTTTTCCTCTTATAAATTGAACCCTTTCACAGTTATTTTTTCACATTAAAGTCAATTGTAACATGTTTGGTCACCTATAAATGTCTTCAGCGTTCAGTTGTACTTAGCTCCACCCTCTCGTGTCACTTCTGGTTGCAAAAAAACAAGATGGCGACAGCCATAATGCCGAACTCTAGGCTTCAAAACGGCAGTTCACAAACCAATAGGTGACGTCCACTTCTTATATACAGTCGATGGTTTTTCCTTAAAATTAACTTTAATAATTGAACGTTTGTGTATAAAATAGACATCAAATGTCAGGAAGGAGTGGTTTTGCATGTAACAGTGTCTCTTTACCTTCATTTGCAATATTATCAAATTTTGACAGAAGTGCCTCTGAAGCATTTTTAGATGCGAGAGACAAATGAGAGGTTAATGTGATTTAAAACTAGAGTATATAACAATGTGGAGTAAACTTTGTCTTGAAAGATACAATGGAACGATTAAAAAAAAAAGCAAAGCATTATTATGAAATAATAGAAATATGGTGATGAGAGAACCAAGCAGGGTACACTACAGAGAGAGAGAGAGAGAAAGACAGTATACTCAGGAGAAGAGAAAGAGGAGGAGAAACGAGAGCACAGTGCAGTATACTCACGAGACGGAGAGGAAGAAAATGAGGAAGCGAGACGAAGTGCTTTGATTTACACATTTAAACATTAATAGCGATCTTCAGGGAGAAAAAAACAGCATCACTGTGCTGTTAACATGTTGCTTTTAGAGGAGCGAAAAGAGAGCTTGCAACATGCCTGCTGCTAGAAGACTCCAGCGACCCAACACAGCCTCCACGCAGGAAATCAACCCAATAGCTAAAGGCTACAGGATTGATGATAACAGCTCTGTGTTCATCACCATTCACAGGATTGCTCTCGGAGTTTAGTTGGGAGTGCTTAATGTGTTTTCGTGTCAAATGTCTGAGGACAGGAGGAGAGAGGAGGAGAAGAAGAAGTGTGTGTGTGAAGGCTTCAGGGAAAAGAAGGAAATGTGAATGTCAGTGTGGGAGAAGAGGAGAAGCGAGAAAACATACTTATAGTACAGGGAGCTCCTGGGGGCTCACACATGCACAAACACATTTATATGTATGTTTCTTTCCACACACACACACACACACACACACACACACATGGACGCTCTTTTTAAGTGAATTCATTCAGTGAATTAAAGTCGCTGGCGCTGAAGTCTTATCCAAGTCTGCATTTTAATTTGTTTTTAGCTGCAAGATTGATGTTTTTGTTCCACAAAATGCAAAAAAAACATGTTTCTTCTCCTAGTATTTCGCAGTTCACTGACACCCCTTCATACGGTATTCAAGCGTAGATTTGTTAATTTTTGACACTCTGCTCTCTCATACCTCCTACATTCTTGCGCATAACTTTGATCCGTCTCTCGTCAACGCAGCGGCACACAGAATATTTTTGGGTGTGGAAGAGGAGTTTTTTTTTCTTATCTCCATTTGTTTGTATGCTTTGCTTCCCCATGTTTCTGAGTGCTTTCTCATTATCATTATATAGAAGAATATACAAACCATTTCTTACTTTGCCTTTATGAACCACTTATTAGAGTGACAGTCTTTCTCTAGTTTCATTTTTAGAAATCTACCGTCTGTCTCTGTGCAACCTTTACTGCATTTACCTTCCCCTTCCCTCTCCTTCTCCATGCTGGGAAGCTGTTTCCTACCCGGCTCACACCATCACTGCTTCTTAACTCGTCCTCCCTCCTGTTGTCTTTACCTCTGTCTCTCTCTGCATGACCTCAATTCACAGGCAAGCTCACATCTATTGCTCTCTCTGCGTCTCTCTGCGTCTCTTGCCAGGTGTAGCTGTGTTGAGCTTCGGGCTAATGTGTGCGAGCGGCACAGTGTGTGTGTGTGTGTGTGTGTGTGTGTGTGTGTGTGTGTGTGTGTGTGTGTGTGTGTGTGTGTGTGTGTGTGTATGGATTTATGAAGCATGTTTGCACTATGTGTGTGTTTGTGGGACCTTCTGTTTTTCCCTCATTTATCTGTCCTCAATTCCCAGGCAGCCCTCAACCCCCCTTCTCTTTCTTTCTTTCTTTTTCCCCTTTCACTCTCCTTTTTGTCTCTTTTCAGCACATGCGTGTGTCTCTCTCACCAGGTGTATTTTGTTTTCAGCTTGAGGCAAATGTGTGTGTGTGTGTGAGAGAGAGATAGAGAGAGAGAGTGAGTGAGAGGGAGGGTGCCCTAGTTCTTGCAGTAAAAGTCGAGGGGAAATAAAATAAACCGCAATCAAGGCAATAACAGTAAAACTCTTATGCCGAAAACTGTAAACATGTCATGCGTGTGTCCGTGAGTGTTTCTGTGTGTGTCTGTGTGTGGTTGTGATCCTAATTGTGAAGAGTAAGCGTACCCACCCACCCCCCCCCTCTCCCTTCCAGCTGCTCTTCCAGAATCACTCACTGGCATCCAGCAGCACCCTAGTGGCCCAAAAGTAATTGAAAGAACTCAAATTATATTAATTAAATGATCTGCTTCCTGGTTTTCTTTGGCCCAGTCTGGGAGGTTCTCGTGCTCAATTTCCCACCATATCTCAAGAAATCCCCTCCAGCCAGACACATCAAACGCGGAAAAAGCCTTGTGAGAAGGGAACATAATGGAATCTGTTGATGGAAAAGTCAACTTAGTACTGCGTCTCCAAGTGATGGCTGTTTTTTTTTATAATTAATGTATTCAGTATGATATATAAAGGGGAAATTCCGCATAGGTTACCTTGGACTCGAGGGACGGAAAAGCAGCCAATCAGTGAGAGTGTTAATTAAATGTACGGGTCATTGTCCAATCATCAGGGGTGTCATTTGGCCTCAGCAGTAGATTATGGATTCAGTGATTGTGGTTGGCTTGTAATGAGCCTTCAGAGATAGCTAGTGAATTTCACTGGGCATATGGCTGACACTTACTTAAGAGAATAAGCAAGCACTGATAGTAAAAGCCAACCGTAATGTTAGTAAAAGAGATGAGTATTTATGGAGGGAGGGAAAGGGGAGCGAAGGATGGCGAGAGGAGGGCTGTAGTCCCAAAGACCAAAGGTAGAACTTCTGTCTTTGTACAGATTAAACTAACTGGGTATACATTTTTAATTTATAAGCTTTAAAGGTGCTGGCAGGTGGATTTTGTGACTTTTAGAGCTGTCCCCGGTTTCCAGCCTTTGTGCTAAACTAAGCTAAGCGAACTGGCTGCTGGTTGTAAGTGTTGGAAATTAGCTTTTTTTGTCCACCTGCCACTGTGGCTGGTGGATTCCAATATCTACCAGCCACTCAATAGATTGCCATTTTTGTTTTGGCTGGTGACTGAAGCAAATCTAGCAGCCACTTGCATATTTTAGCAGCATTTGGCTGGTGGCAGGTGCTAATTTCCAGCCCTGGTTTTTAGCTATAATTTACAATTTTTCCTACTCTTAATGACCTGAAACAAATCTTTGGCACTAATTTCTCTTTACTTATCAACAGACATATACTGTATAAGTCAATACCAACCAATACACCAATACCAATATATCTGCAAAACCTAATATCAGTCTAGCTCTAATATGGACAGATCCACATATTTTTGGTCATATAGTGTATTGGGATTCCCTTCACTTTCTCTCTACTTTCACATTCTGCCTTTGCACACTGGTATTTATTATTACTGAGGGTTAAGGAGGTTACAGGAGGTTAAATTATTCGGATGCACTTTACGAAAACTAACAAATTTCCAGTTTCATGACAAGAAGGTCAATATTTTGAGATAAACCTTGATGACTCTGATTGCAACATAAAATCACAAAATTTTCTGTAAACACGTCTTCGCATTGTGGTTTGAAATTGGGTTACTCTGAGATTTGTTGGTTTTCCCAAGGAAAGGGGCTAATGCACATTCACCAGTGTGCTGACAGGGGGGCCTTGTGAATGATGTAACCCAGAGAAATATCAGCAATCTGGGAACGCTGCTGTCTCTTCTCTCTCCCCCCCCCCCCCCCTCTCTCTTCTCTATCTTATCAACTTCTTGTTTCTCCCTCCCCTCTGTGCCTCTCAATGCTCTCAGTCCCTTCTCTCTCCTCCCACCATCTCCCCCTTCTCTTACCCCCCACCTCATCTGTTTGGCCCTGAATACACTCCTCTCATTTTTAAACCTTGCCTGCTCTTTCTCCTTTCTGTCAATTCCTCCCTTCATCTTCTTTTGTTCGTTTATCTCCCAATCCCTTTGTTACTCACTTCATAAAGCTTTTCAATTCCTCTCAGCATCTCTTTACTTTATCCCCCCTTTTCCCCCCTTCTCCCCCTTGCTTCCTCTTCCCTCTCTCTCTCTTTGAAATGTGCGAGAGAGAGAGAGAGAGAGAGAGTGAGGGAGGGAGAGATTGAAAGGTAGATGAGATTGAAAAGAGGATGAAAACCTGAAAAGAATGGATCGAAGGGGGAGGGGGAGAGTGAAGAAGAGAGGGAGGGGAAAGCGAGGAGACGATCAAAGAAAAGGAGACTCCAGAGAGAGTTCTTGAATTAAATAGCAGATTAAATCAAATTAATATTGAATTTCGAGATAGAAAAGGAGGAGAGAGAGAGAGAGAGAGAGAGAGAGAGAGAGAGAGAGAGAGAGAGAGAGAGAGAGAGAGAGAGAAAGAGAGAGAGAGAGAGAGAGAGAGAGAAGGAGGGGCAGGTGGATGATAAGAGAAATGTTCCATGTAACATATTTAAAGTGACTGGTTAATAAAGACATGCTCCCATTCTGGCAATAGGCTTTACAATACACTGTTTAGTTCGTACCTATGGGAATGATTTCTAAATTACAGTCTAATTAAAGCTTAATTAGCAGGAAATCACATGTAAGTCACTTCAACCTTCATAAGCCCTGTACCAATTCTTGAACGGAAAATCTGCAGATGATGCAGGCGACAAAAAAGCATGTCGACCGCAGCGATTGCCAAAATTCACTGGCAACTCTCATGTGTTTACTGGCCAAGTTTACATGCTGAGTTAGCTGGCAGAGTAGAAAAACTAAACCAGATTTTGCCAGGTTTTATTTGGTGACTTGTTAAACTCCTACTCTTCTTTCCAGAAATTCAACAGCTCATAGTGACAATTTAGACAAGCAGATGTCTGGGGAATTTATTAGAACATTTTTTTTACCACTCCACCTACGCACCAATTGAGCAAGCCAGAGCCTTCACAAAAAAGTTGCCAAATATTTTAACCTTAACTTTTTCCACTCCCCACCTCTCTTTCATAGACCAATTTTTTTAGGGGGGACAGGGGGTCTTTAGGGGGTCCCAATTTATGCAGTTCCAAGACTGTTTAGGGAACCCAGTATGCAGAAATATTCAAAAACACCATTTTTAAATCGGCGAAAATAACATTTGTACTGCATGCAAAAAACTGCATGTTTTTGCCCCAAACCGCATGTGATTATATTAAAGTGAGCATGTCTGTAAAGGGGAGACTCGTGGGTACCCAGAGAACCCATTTTCATTCCCATATCTTGAGGTCAGAGGTCAAAGGACCCTTTTGAAAATCCCCATGCCAGTTTTTCCTTCCAATGACATGGTTGGTACTAATGGATTCCTTAGGGTTTCTCGTTTCATATGATGCCAGTAACTTCACTGAGCCTGCTACAGCCTCTGAAAAAAAGAAAGCCGGCCGAGGGGGGCCGGCGCCCTCAAGGAGTGGAAGAGGTTAAAGCAGCTACAATCAATATTTTTGAAATAACAATGCACCACCTGCCTACGATGTCAAAGGGGTTGCTCACAGTGATGAACCCACAACGAATTATCAACCAACTCTTCGTCAGCTCTGTGCAGCATTTCAGTGTCTTTCAGCTCATTGTTTTGGTTTTCTACACTGTTCAAAATAAACTTCTGTCTTATTAGGAATTAACTTGGTTAGGTTTAGGCAACAAAAATAGTTAGGTTTAGGAAAAGATTGTGGTTTGGGTTAAAATAACTCACGATTAGGTGGATTACATACAAATTTATTTTGTGGATATTACACAAAGTGCATTAACTTTTTGTAGGTATTGCTACGAAAGATGTATGAGAACAGCCTGAAATAAGCAACTGTTGCTAACAAGTTCACCATATCAACTGCAAAAGTTGATGTCAATGTTGTGTTTGCAGCGTGATTCTGCTGCCCCAAAGTCACCAAAATATCAGTTAATGCAATGCTAAAGGCATTGCCAAATTGATATTTTGTATTCAAACATAAATATATTATGTATGTCACAGACTACAAGCTTTCATATCATCAGGAATATGGCACAACTTTTATATGACGCACACAGTCTTTCTCTTTAGGCCTGGTAACCACATGAGTTACTGCATTTGGCCGCAGGCTCATGTTTTTGCAGCTTAGCCTGGAAGTCAGTCACAAGATGGACAGCATGTACAATAGCGCTACACCCCTGGAGCAGCAGCTAGCAATAACCTAGCCATGTATGGGCATCTGCAGAAGTCAAGTCTTTCAGAGGACGGCAGTCAGTTTCACTGCCCGACTGGCTGGAACAAGGTGGACTCTCTCACCTCCTTTTCAACTACCTCTGTTGTGAAAGAAACTTCCCCAAGCTAGCTCCTCGACGGCCAAGAGAAGAAGACAATCTTTTGTACTCAGTATTTCCCAGGGGTGGACATGTGTAACTCTTACTGAAAACATTTCCGTACCCTTCAAAGGTTCTTACAGGACGAATTCCCACTATGTCTTAGTCGTCAATCTCAAAGCGATTTGGAATTTTTTAAGTCCTTCACAATCAATCACGAGTCAAGTCCTGATTGACAGCAGACAAACCCTTGAGATGTCAACCTGCCTGGAATAATGGTCTTTCTTTCAAGCTCGCTTTACCTTCATTCATCTCTCTTCCCCTTTTTCCCTCGCATGCCTTGTTCCTCTTTTTCCCAGCGGACAACCAGGCATGTAACCACCACCTGCTTTTCTTCCACAAGCCTCCATTTTACATCTCTTACACTATTTAGATCATTCCTCAGTACATAGATGTACACGAGCCCCTTTCTTTTAAGCCCTCTGTCCTTACCTCTGTTCATTGGTTTCCATCTTTCTCTGCCTCGTCTTTCTTGATGACTTTGGGGAGCACTGGTCGCTTTGGCCATCAGATAACAATGTCCTTGATCAATACACTCTGTGCGTGCATGTGTGCAAGTCCGTCGTCAGTGTGTGCGTGTGTGTGTGTGTATGTGTGTGTGTGTGCGCAAAAGTGTGTGTATAGCCTTTTAAGGCGTATCTCTTTGGGATCAGCATGTGGCTGAGCATTGAGCTTTTAATACCCTTGCTAAGGCTATAGGGGCCAGCGTTCCTCTCCTATCGTCCTCCCTCCTTTCCTAATTAAGCTTTTAATACAACTTAAAAACCGTAGAAGACAATGTCACTGTTCATGGAAAGAAAGGGAGGAAATGGGTGAAAGAAATAAGGAGGAGGAGGGATAAGAGTTGGAGGAAGGAGGGGGCAGAATATAGGAGAGCTGAATAGCAGAGAGAAACTGGAAGAAGTGGGAGATGAATGGCAGAAAGAGAGAGGGATTACAGGAGGAGGAGATAGAGCGTATGTGAGAGGCAGTTGGCAGTCATACTGTTTTAAAAGAACGCACAGTATTTTCCATAATGCTGACAGTTTTAAAATGCTAAATTAGCTGAGAAAATGTCACAAGGTCTCAAGGGATTCTCTGAGTGCAGACAAGAGATGGAAATGTTGACTACATTTCGCCGAGGTTGAGTAACCGACTAACCGACTAGACGGGGAAATGTCAGTAGATCTCTTGGGATAATCCTGAGGCGTAACACAGATACTGCGGCACGCCTCAACTAATCTTGACTATAGTGTTACAAATGTGATTTGACACATGAAATACGGGCATATATTCATATGTTCCCGAAGAGTTTGAGTCCTAGATTGAAGAGAATTTGATTTACAAGCATTAAGCGAGTGAATGCAAGTAAAAGTAATTCATTTAGGCTGTACAGTCACCTATTATATCACAAGATCAGTCAATCATTTCCGCGTGCTTCAATTAGGCTACAGATTTGGCTTTACTTTAGTCATTAAGTGGTGAATCATCTAGTGGATAAATAGAGTAAACAGATGTATCTAAAGTTCTTATATGCCAAAAATAAACACTTAAATGCTCTAATACTGAATTGAATGTATATTCAAGAGCTAACCTGACCTTTTAGATTTAAGCGTGTTGTGCGTTTTAGACATGGAGGAAAAGTTGGGACACTTTATTCAACCAAAACAATCTCAAATGTTTGCTGCGAGACAACGCAAGGTAGATTTATGTGTTAAGCAACTTTCAAAGACAGCACAAGGCAACTAGATGTGGGTTACATACAATAAAGCAGAGAAATGCATTGAAAATCACAATAAGAAGGAAAATAAAATAACAAGAAGTACAGTGTCAGTGCAGAAATACATTTTCATTAGAGAAAAAGGCACAGGGACACAAGAGAGTATTTCATTTAGCTAGGTGCATTTAATATCATCAGAAAGTTGGTTCCATTTAATAGTTAAATGCAGCTTTACTATAGAGGCGCTACTACAGTAGTTGACTGATTCATAAAGACCTAAGTGACCTACTAAGGTTTATATTATCAAGCAAATCATAAATGTACTTTGGCCGTAGACTATGAAGCAATTTATAGCATAAATCTATTCAATAACTAAGTGGAAGCCAGTGTAAAGAAAAGCAGTAATATTCTCACTTCTCGTGTAACAACTCTGGCAGCAGCATTCTGAGATGTGTCACCATTGTCTAATGATCTTTTTGGGGAAGTTTTCATTGGTTTTAATGGTGAGCACTGCTAGTAGGTTTTAGGCTGGTTGACTGCCTGTGCAAGTCATCCTGGAGGCTTAATGTCAAGTTGTGCTTCAAATCGACTAATAGTTTTTAAGCACCCCCTGGCGTTTGACATTTCCCTCCTTTTCTTGCCTGGATTAGATTAGTTTTGTTTGAAAGTAAAAATAAAAGTAGTGTAGGGAAGAGCCACATAACAAGATTAACTATAATACAAGCACACCTAGAAAGGTCAGAGACTCATTTCCACAGTGAAAGACTAGGTACAACACAGCATATAAGACGGGGAGAAGGCACTGAATAACACACTCAGCAGGCTGTTCTCATGCACCGTTCATAGCTATACCTACGAAAAGTAATGTACTGTAATTCATATATATCCTACAAAATCAATTCGTATTTAATCCACGTAATTGTGAACCAGGAAGTATTAAAAGCAACAAACACAGCGTAGCGAGGTGGTTGGGGTGGATGGGTGGGTTAAAAAAACACCAGACTTTCGCCCACCGCTTTTCGTACCTGAGGTCAACCGCGATCTTTTCCGAAACCGAACTAAGTAGTTTTTGTCATATAACTTCCGTACTTAAGTTACACCACTTCAGGTGTTGTTTTAACCCAAAATCGAGATATTTTCCTAAACCTAAGTATTATTGTTGCCTTAACCTAACCAAGTCGATCTTTTCTTAAACCTATCTAAGTAGTTTTTGTCACGTGACTTCCATACTTAAGTTATGCCACTTACGGAGATATTGTAACTCAAACCACGATCTTTCCTAAACCGAACTAAGTCGTTTTTTCTCACATAACTTCCGTACTTAAGTTAGGCCACTTCCGGTGTTTTTTTAACCCAAACCGCGATTTTTTCCTAAACTTATTGTACGTAGTTTTATAGCCTAAACCTAGTCAATCACTAAGTAGTTTTGTTGAAGATGTAAGTTTATTAATTAATTAAGACTGGAGTGGAAATTGACACATGCGTCACGTGTTGCTGGACATTCGTAGGAAAACGCAAATAAGGAATAACTTTTTGTAAGATATCATAAGAACCATTGTGTGAGGATACGTTGCACTCAGCACTGAGACAGTCATGTTCTTTCTCTTACTTTAGTGTTTCTCTGCATCTCCCATGATAGTGTAGCAGGAACAAACAAGTGTGTTCACCCATAATGTGGATGTATCAGAATGTATGTGTGTCTGTGTGTGCGCTTGTGTGTGAGTGTGTGTGTGTGTGTGTGTGTGTGTGTGTGTGTGTGTGTGTGTGTGTGTGTGTGTGTGTGTGTGTGTGTCTGTGCGGTCTTCAAAGTGTTTATTTTAGGTTATTTTAGCGTCAGCAGGGTTCAACTTTCATCACAGCTGGATGCTGTTTGATCAACTTACTCATCTGTCTGTCTCTCTCCCCCCCTGTAACATCAAAGAATGGAAGTGTTGTTTCCTGTGTGTGCTTGTGTTGTTGTTGTTGTTGTTTGTTACACAATGCTAACCAAAGGCCCACAAACAACTGATACTGTGGTGGATGACACAGTAAAGAAAACAGCAGAGATGAATATGAATTCAGTCTGGGTGTTTTCAGTGGGCTGAACCGCTGAGCAGCAATGCTAATTAAGTCAAAATGAAATGTGAAATGACTTCTTGACCTTGTTCGGTAATTGTCAGCGCCATAATGTACACCTACTTCAAAATAAACTCTAACAGAAAACTTAAGCTAATTACCTCATGCTGCAGGGAGAAAAAAACAATAAGACCAATTATATTTTTTTAAAAGTCCTGGACATTCTTCCTCTCATGAAGCTGAACTGCTTTTCTCACTCCAACATTCTATTTAAACATGAAATGCATGAAATTACGGGAGCAGCTTGCTTAAAATTTGTATTTTTATTTGACTTTCAGGAAGGTACTAAAGCATTTAGCTCAATCTTTAATCCACAGTGTATTAGGGACTGTACGGAAATTATTAGGGTCGGGAGGGGAGCGGAATCTTATTTCACTCACCATTATCAATATTTTTAATTGATCCTGCTTTAGACTAAAAAACTGACATACCCTCCCCCCCAATATCTGAAAACAAAGTATGGCAAACAATAAATCACATGAGTAGGGATGTCACGAGAACCGATACTTCACTACCAAGTCGATGCCAAAATTCTGAAAACGTGACTAACGTCTAACATGCAAATTTTTCTACAGTACCACAGGCACCTTAGATACTGGGGATCAGGGCTCAGAACTAACGGCGTCCTGTCGTCCCGCGGACGATAGAAAATGTTTTTTGGGACGCAGTAAACTCACTATTGATGTGTTCAGGGGGCGCACCATATTTATCCCTGATAATGCTACATTGTGAACAACAAATCCGTGTTGAAATCAACAGGACGAGAGCTAGTTAACGTTAGCTGTTAGCAGCTGGTAAGCTGCACAAAGCTAACAGTTAACGGGAGGTGCCATTGATTTACATTATGATGCGTTCAGGCTATATTCTGTAAAAAGGAGTATTGGGCGAAGGTTAATTCTAAGGTTATCATGATGTGTTCAAATGCAATCTTGTAAAATGTAGTTTTTGGTTAGAAACTGGAGGAGATGTTTTCAAAGCAATATAAAAAAAAAAAAATGGAGAGGGAATTATGACCTGTTCAACTTCTTAACAAAAAACAGTATGCAAACGGTAATAAAGGACTGCATGTTGAAGTTCATGGGATTTATTGTTTTACTTTTGTTTTTTACCGTGGTATCGAATAGGCTTGTCACGGTAGTCGGTGTTAACGGTGTTACACGGTGGTCGGGCTCGTTTTGCTTTTTTTACAGAAATAAAACCCATTTAGTTCATTTTGGCGTATCAGCGCCGTTTTATAAATACAAAGTCGGACGACGGACGCTACAAATGGACAGTGAAAGTGTCTGCTCTGTATGGAGCTTCAGCTCAGAGTAGCAGGTGTCATATTACACACACATGGGACGAGAGAGAGTTGACAGACAAGACGATGCGAAGCGATGCGAAGCGATGCGAAGCGAAGCGATGCGAAGCGAAGCGATGCGAAGCGAAGCGATGCGAAGCGATGCGAAGCGAAGCGATGCGAAGCGAAGCGTTGCGAAGCGAAAAGCAAAAGCGCCTATCTGGCAACATTTCAGATTTAAAGCCAATGCTATAAGGGAACCATAACGTTAATGAGGTGAGGAGGACAGAGCGGTCACAGCCGGCGTGCGCTGCGGAGCATACCGGCTGTGACCGCTCCGTCCTCCTTACAAAATTTCCTCACTGTCACATCACTAGTATCGAGTTGGTATCGAGAATCTTGGAATTTCACTGGTGTTGGTATTGACAACTACATTTCTGGAACTGTGACATCCCTAATCACAAGGGAAGGTTGGAATAAAACCTAAAACTGGGATGAGAAAAAATAAAAGACCCTCCCCTGCTTTCCCAAAAACGTCAGACTACCCTCCCTTTAGCAAAAAGAAAAGCACATAACCCTCTTTTCTGACCCGCACTCCCTTATTAATAATTTTTGTACGGCCCCTTACAATGCACAGGGACCTGCAGGTACAGACATACTGGCCACTGCAGCAATCAAACCCCGGCTCAGTGCACAAGTCTGTGTGACCTTTTGGATACTCTACTGTCATTAAATGAGCGACTGTCCCTGAGTGGAATCAAACATCCTCCTTACTGCAATTCAATGAAGTATCACTTTTCATTGCACATTTATGTTTGGTTCAAAGAGTAAAGAGATGTCAATAAATAATAATATGTGTCATAATAAATTTTGAAATTATTCTGTTTCTTCGGTTTGATATTGTAGAGAAGACCTTGTTGTAAGTAAGCCACTTACCAGTGCATGAAAGCCACTTTATACTCCAGGAAGACTTGAAACCTTTGAAAAGAATTGTTGACCTTAAGGTTCAACTTAACTTTATCACCACGGCCATTATAATAGGACACATATTTTGAGTCCTCCTAAGAGGCTTTTGGTTTGAATCATTCAGGGATGCAAACCACCTCATGCAAACAAAGCTAAACAGTCAAGACGGGGGCATTTAATTATTCTGGACTGAAAAACTCCTTCCAGCTAGTCTTTTTCCACCCAACCTAACAAATTAATTGGCCATTTATTCGGTAAATGTGCATAGTAAATTCTCACACCAGAACCACCCGGGCGAATTCTAACTTCAACATTCAAACATTTGAATTCACACATCGTGGTCACTTTCATTTTTTTTTTTACTCTTTTCTGGGTTGTGACATAGGATCTAAAATCCTCGCTGAAAAGAGCTGTACGCTTTGGGCAACTCTTAAGACGTTGACTTTACACCAACCCCTGACATTTATCTGTAAGGGTGACTCACATTAAAGCACACACTTGTGGAAACACACACACACTTGGTCTTTTTAAGGCCTAGTGGTCTAATGCGAGCTGTCAGCTCTGCCACATTGTTTTGACTTGTTACAAGGGATAACGCTGGAGGGTGGAGGCGCGCGTGTGTGTGTGTGTGTGTGTGTTTTCCTTTATGTACCAATGACAGCATGTGTACATTGTTTCCTGCATGTTTGTGTGCGTATGTAAACTGTCAGGAAATGATATAAGACATAATCCAATAACGAAAATGTGCATGTGCATTATGTGTTAAGCATATGTGTCCATTTATATCAAATGTCGAACATACACACAACTGAAGGCGCGTGTAACACCGTAGAAAGATCCATCTTTTCTCAAGCTCGCTCTTTTCATCTCCTTTTTGTTTTCTTTTCGACTGAAAACAGATTTGACATGGCCCTCACACACACACAAACACACACACACGCAGATGCACATTACAGCACACACACACAAGCACGCACTTAGATGTCTTTGAGGCAGATTATATCAGATTGTAGATCAATGTTTCAAAGAGAATAAAAGTCTTTCGGTGTACACGATCTGTAAAAGACATCACATACACACGCATTGAAATAATCTACTTCATCTTTGTCTCTCCTCACTCGTTCCCCTCCTTCCAGTAACATCCTCAGATTGGTCATCTCACATCTGCATGCTCTCAATCAGATAGAGGCATGGAGTTCTTCCTGTGATCACCTCCTTCCCACACGGGTCTTAATGCTAAGTTTACAGCCTGATAACGTAACGTGAAGGGGGGGAAAAAAAGCCCCCGAGCGGGATGCATGCATCTGTTTCCGTGTCTATTTTAACAAGCTTGAATTAAAGAGAAGGGAAGCTTCACTAGCAGCAGACTGAGCAACATTTCGTACAGATGTTGTTGCGCGGTTAAGGGTGAGTAATCTTGCGGTCACAGGCCCTCAAGGTCGCTGCCACTTTTCTACATGCGTCACTTGACTGAATGTGAGCATTAATGAGACTTAACGTCTGTCTCAAGCTATTTCACATCCACAGATCAATTAAAATTGCAACTTAAAGGGACATTTCGCCACCTTTTGTGCGATTGTCCAATCAGTGCTGATGGTAAATGCAGTCATCTGAAGAAATAAATTCTCAAGTGCGTGCTATATTGACTGAGAATGCTGATCTCTCCTGTTTCGGAGCCGTGCTGGCTGTGCCTACATGTACCAGGATGCATTGCGCGCGAGCGGCGAGTTCGCTACGTCTGCTATATAAAAAAAAAAAAACTCACAAAATCAATGAAGGAAATATTCCTGTACTTAAACAGAAAATTAAAACCGTACATGTTCTGAGTTCAAGTTTCTCTCTTACACCGAACTAACCATCTCATTGTAAAATCTATCTATCTATTAATCGCGATTAATTGCATGGTTGTCCATAGTTAATCTTGATTTATTGCAAATTAATCACACATTTTTTTATGTGTTCAAAATGTACCTTAAATGGAGATTTATCAAGTATTTAATATTCCTATCAACGTGGGAGTGGGTAAATATGCTTGCTTTAGGCAAATGTATGTATATATTTATTATTGAAAATCAATTAACAACATAAAACAATGACAAATATTGTCCAGAAACCCTCACAGGTACTGCACAAATCATTAACATGGCAAACTCAAGCCCAACAGGCAACAACAGCTGTCAGTGTGTCAGTGTGCTGACTTGACTATGACTTGCCCAAAACTGCATGTGATTATCATAAAGTGGGCATGTCTGTAAAGGGGAGACTCGTGGGTACCCATAGAACCCATTTTCATTCACATATTTTGAGGTCAGAGGTCAAGGGACCCCTTTGAAAATGTCTGTGACAGTTTTTCCTCGACAAAATTTAGCACAAGTTTGGAGTGTTATTTAGCCTCCTTCTTGACAAGCTAGTATGACTTGGTTGGTACCAATGGATTCCTTAGGTTTTTCTAGTTTCATATGATACCAGTCTCTTCAGCTTTAAAACTGAGCGTTAATGCATTAAAGAAATTAGTGGGGTTTGAATGAATTTGCATTAATGCATTATTATCGCGTTCACTTTGACAGCTCTTGTCGAAATAAATCCTTAATTCATAGCAAAATGTGAAAATATGCCGGCCCTACAGGCCGTTTTTCCCCTGCTGTATCTCTCTACCATGCCGGCGGCCCTGCTGAGCAGCGGCTCGTTGGCGACTCTCCTTCTTCAGAGGTTGACCATTAAATTAGCAAAATCCAATGACAAAAATCGCCTTGCTGGTCTTGGTTGTCTTTTCGAGTTTATCTTCGGGATCCTGGAGAAAGTCTCCAGAGCGCCTCTTTCCCATTAAGGAGGAAAACTTTCATGCATAGTAAGGCACACATGGCTCACTCTCTCTGGGTCGTCGTCAGCGACAGCATTCAACAAAAACTGCCCGCGCTGACATTCATTACAGCAGAACGATTCTGTTTCTGTTGGCATGGGATAGGTAATTGGAGCAAAGGCACCACCAGTCGATGTTTGCCCTCGGCAGCTCAGGTTCTGGAGGGTCCCTGCCGGCCACATCCTCCCCGCTGCAGCAGCAGCCTCGAGCAGCCTCTCTCTGGCCTCTCTCTGGCCTCTCTCCGACTGAATATCCGAGTCAGGCAAGTGACACAATCCCAGTGCAGTCCTGTTGGAAACGTTACACAAGCGAAGAGGACAAGGATGTTTTTGAGCGGCATCACTCCCCAAAGCTACCAAAGCTGAAGTAGCACTCTGTAGTTCTTCCGTCTATCAAGTACGTCACTGGTATACGGAAGAACAACAGATTTTGCAGCTGTAGAACGGCAGCTTTCTCGGTCAATATAGCACGCACCGAGGAATTTATCGACTAGATTTACAAGCAAACATCAGCTCCAACCAATTTCTGATAGCTGCGACATGCAATCCTCATCTGCCTGACGATGCAACACATGTAAACCTTGCCTTGACATCAGAGGGTGTGTGTGTGTGTGTATGTGTGTGTGTGTGTGTGTGTGTGTGTGTGTGTGTGTGTGTGTGTGGAAGGGGGGGAGTGTTGAGTGGGTGGAACAGGCAGTGAGAAAACACTTGTGAATTCTCAAGAAAGGTGGGAAAATGTGGTCACGGTAAGTATCACCGAGACACGCTCCCCTCCCAAAACAGCTACCTTCCTTCACTTTGCCCGTAAGCAGAGCGCCTAACCACCAAACGCTCCAATTACAAGCGAAGAAAACTGTGGTTGTACCGGGCAGCCCTCAGGTCTGAATATGTTTAGCCGTATCAAAACGAAGCGGGGATTTGCTGTGTAAGGCGACGCATGTTGAGCAAAACCCTTCCTGGGATAAGTAACACTTTAAAAGACACTGTGAAATTGAGGTCAGAAGAAGAAAGAGATACCTCGGTGCTGAGGAAATGTTGGCAGCTGCGATTTTGATTTTGCCCTCAGAAAAACATACTGACTTTTAAGATACAAGCAGAAGTAGAGTCTTTATCTCTCACTGTCACTCTGTCTCTTTGCTCTCTCTCTCCGCTGCTCTCATCATAGCAGCGGCGCCCTTTGCTATCTCAGTAGCTATCTGTAATGGGCACAATGTTCAAAGCAAAGCAGTGGTGTTTGTGTCTGGGTGTTAAGTGTCTCGGCATGCCTGCCTGTGCGGGCATGTGTGTGTGTGTGTGTGTGTGTCTGTGTGTGTATCCTTGTAAAAATGTCTTTTCCGTGGCCCTGCAAGCTCTCTCTTCCTCACCATCCCTCTCTTTCTCTCTCTCATCCCTCCAGAGTAGTCGAAATCTTCCTTCCAGTCAATTGAAGCCGTTTTCATGTCTAGCACCCTGCGCCGCTGCAGGCGATGTGCGTGCGTATCTGTGTTTGCGAGTATGAAGTGAGTCTGCATTTTTGTGTGTGTGTGTGTGTAGGCTGCTGCAGGCTAGCCACGACTCTGTGATGCCTGCAGAGCATAGAGGAAGGGGAAGACAAACCTACTGTCGGTTTGTAAATCAGCAAAAGTTCAATTATCCTGTGCAGTATGTGTGTTTAAATCAAGGGATCTTATTAAAGCCGGTCATGTGAATCCTAATTTTCCATATAATAATTATATTAGCCTGTAAATAGACGGCCATTAGCACAAACCCTTAATTCTGCCAAATTGTGTGTGTGTGTGTGTGCCCGTGTATAAGTGTACGGTTGTCCTGTTTTATGTAATTCCGGTGACATCTGTAATTACAAGAACCCAAGTGGAACAGACTATAAAACGTATTTTAAATATACTGTCAAGTTAGCCTGAATTACACCAACCTCCATTCATTCGTGATAATTCAAAGGAAAGCTTCATCCTCGAGTAGCTGTATGCACATTGCTCAATATTTCCTGTGTCTGCATTGGAGTGTGATCTGGTGATGTTACTGCATCTGACTTTCTAATGAGGATTGTCAGTGAAAACAGTTGGAATAGGCCTAAGTAATACAGAACACAAGAATGTCAAAAGTCCTTGCTCTAAAACTGAAATATTTACTACAATGACATTTCATTGTGTGCATTTACATGCATTTAGGTAACGGGGCTACAGTGGGTTGATTTCTTAACTGCCATGTAAACAAGAAACCTGGTTTCCGTAATTGGAGTTGGGGATTAGGGAAACCTGATTTCCCCAGGTAGAACTCTCCTGGAGAACAATTTCTCTGCCATGTATACGCGTAACCGGGTTTCTAATCAGCTTTTTACAAGTATGCGTGTGCATAACAAAGACTTCAGTCGGTGGGAGAGTAAACGGGTGGATGAAACGACAGATCGTGACATAGAGAGAAAGTTGGGGGGTATGGGGGGAGAGAAATCTGATTACCTACATGCTGCATGTGTACGTGGATTTATGGTAACCATGTTACTACAGTGCTTGTAAATATGTTTCCTGATTACCCACGCAACCAGCTTACCTAACGTGACTATAATCAATATTTATCAATAGACAGACACAGTTAGCGACTAGCTGTAGCATTTAGCAGCTAAAGAGCCAGATGTTTCCCTCAGGAGTTGGTAGAGACCAAAAGCGGGAACACGACTGTAAATGAATGATAATGTTGTTCTGTAGCTGCTGGATGTGTAAAATAAGCAACTGTTTCCTAAGTTAACTAGATCAACTACTGCCCAAAAAAACTGTAGTGAAAGGTAGAAATCAATATAACGCTAGCCTGTGATGAAAAAAGAAATATGCTAGCTGCTTGTTTTATAGCTATAGCTTTATATGGCAGCCTCTGCCATCAGTGAATGAATGTGTATGAATGGGTGAATGCTGATATGTAGTGTAAAGCGCTTTGGGTGGATGGAAGTTTAGAAAGGCGCTATATATCAACCGCTTCAGTATGTGCAGGCCGTCAGCCCATGAGGGCCTATTTTATTGTGAACATTATTATTTATTAAGAAAAAACGATTTAAATTCGACTATAACTTTCATATTGCCATACTAGATGACTGTTTTATATAAGCAATAGCTCACGACAGGCCGTGGTATATTGTGATTATATCACAGCTAAGGGGCGTTGTTAGGCCCGACGTGAACGCCCCTTAGCTGTGATATAATCACAACATACCGCGGCTTGTCGTGAGCTATTAATTATAGCTATTAATTAATAATACAGATTCATAAAGCCCATGATGCAGCTCACTACTCAGTTATCCTGGTTTGGGTTCAATTCCCCCGCTTGATTGTTCTGACACTGTGTATGAAGCTCACCTGCACGCATGTGTGTGTGTGTTAGTTTGTCAATTCAACTTGGTGCCTGCACAGCAATCATTGGAATAAACCCAATCATGTATAACCAGCTCCCATCAGTATCACACAATCATTTTAACCATAATTATATTGGCCTTGGGTATTTTACTTCACAAACAGTTTACTTTTAGTAGCTTTATCGACTGGCACAGATAGAGTTACAGCACATTCAGTGTCATGAGGTGCAAACATTGATGCATTGTAGTTCATTAGTATTGGTTGAAATGAGGAGTTTAAGTATCTCATTATCTAAATGCTGTTTTGGAGTCATCTAATTAATATTGGCATGTTTATTGATCTAAATGTTGTTTGAGAGAATTTTATTTGCTTTCGACGGAGGCGTTTAGTGACACATGCTCCACGCTGAATGTTATTCGAAATAATTTCATTAGTGTTTGTTTTAATGGGGGGTTTTAATGTGTCTGAATGCTGCTTTTAATTGTCTCGACTGTAGTGGTTTCAGAGTGGCATTTAGGCATCAGATAAACAGCTGGAAATTGCTACCAGCCAAAAGCTAGTCATTTTTGGATATGGTTTGTAAATCATGTCAGATTTTCATGTTTGTGATCTTCTTTTCTAAAAAAAAAACACTTTGTGTGCTATGATAGGACATTTTTAGAGGCAAATTAGATAGAATAGGGTCCTATACTTTGCGTTTAGATACAGATTATTCATTATCCAGATGTTATCTTCTCCGTTTACTGTATATTGAAATCATGTTACATGAATTAACACATTCCAAATGAGAAATATTGAATTTCACTCCACTAAGCCAAATGGTATTAGACTGATTCCCTGAAATGCTCCTTCGGAGCAAGCAGCATATCTGCGACAGGATGCACTCAAAGCAGGTGTTTCCGCACAGGTGTGGTTTCTGACTTAATTAAGTTAATTAAGCTAATTGGTTAATTAAACAATCAATTATCGCATCATCCCCTCCCGTATGCCATTACAATCATCGCACTACCCTCGGCCTCTGTCCAAATCCTCCACTTGGCTTCAAATGATTTAAATGAGTGCATCTGTCTCCAGGATTGATGGATGACTGAATGGATTAAATAAGGAGGTGAAGGGGAAAATGATGGATGTGCACATAGAGGGAGCAGCGGCTGGATGGATAGATGGATGAATGAAAGGATGGATGAAACAGAGGGTGGGGTTAACGTTTCATGAGAAGCAGTAATCGTGGACCTACTCACTGAAATACTCCCCGTGCTCATCAGCAGGCACATTCACTCACCTTTACTCTCTTTTCATGTCACAGCTCACATTCTTTGCCATTTTTAGGTTAATTAAAAGAGCCGCAGGCTTTGTGAACATCAACCATACTGACTCTGAAAATTATACCTTTTTCCCTCCAGCATGACTATAAATAGTTGAAATGTCTTTTTTTTTCTAGGTTTTATAGTGTAGCTACCCAGAAATAAAAAGGAGAATAAAAATCACCCAAACGTCTGTGTGACACGCAAAATTAGCCACTCACATATAGTTCAAAAAGGATTCATGACAGATTTTACCTTGTTTTTTCAGATATAAGCAGGTGAAAATAATTATATTTTTTTAATGTGAAATGGTTAGCGTTTCATTGACAGACAGAGTCTGTAGCACGATTTTAAGTAGAATTCAACATGCCTGTTGTTCTCGGAAATCATTTTTTGTCCTTTCTCTTATTACCACCACTAATTTAATTCAATTGAATAGGCTTTATTGGCATGACATTTTGTGTAGCCTAAGCATGATAACGATTTTGAAATACAATGAAAAAAACAATAAACAAAAACAAAATTAAACAGAGCGAGAAAAAAATCAGTGAATAACAATATTATACAATAGAATAAAATAGATAATGATATAGGTAAATGAAAAGGAGATGGTGGTGGAATCAGAAGTAAATCCTACTGGCTGTCTCTTTTCTCCACTACCTCCTTCCCTCATGCACACACACACACACATACATATATATATATATATATATATATATATACATACATCACCCCTTCCTCTCCTCCCTCTCTGTATCACCTCTGTGGATATAGTAGTCATGCAGACAGCTAAAGTCAAACCACCAATTACACAGTCAGTCGCTTTTTATCCTCTCTCTCTCTCTCTCTCTCTCTCTCTCTCTCTTGTTCTCTGTCTTATACACTGCAACCTAGTGACACACACTTGGAGACATGTGGAGAGACCCCCCCCCTCCCCCCCCCACACACACACACACATACACACACATACACACACACACACACACACACACAAACAGGGGTTCCGATGTCATGTTTATCAGTCACGTCAACAACACATATTACAACATGGTAAGTACTAACAAACTAAGACTTTCCCTTTTAGCATACACATCAGCACACAGATAAACACACACACACACACACACACACACACACACACACACACACACACACACACACACACTGACTTCAAAGAGGAGATTAATCCATACATGTTACTTGTGTTGCCGCTTTCATTTTGAAAAAAAAAATCCCCCCTCTCTCTTTCTCTCTCTCTCTCTCTCTCTCTCTCTCTCTCTCTCTCTCTCTCTCTCTCTCTCTCTCTCTCTCTCTCTCCCTCCCTCCCTCTCTCCCTCTCTCTCTCTCTCTCTCTCCCTCTCTCCCTTGCTCTCACTTTCTCTCTTTCTCCAATACCATTATTGGAACCATCAGCCAGAGTGGTGGTATGCACTGGCTCTGATACACACACACACACACACACACACACACACACACACACACACACACACACACACACACACATAGTGTCTATCTGGGCAGTCTGCCCGCTGCATGCTAAGCTAATGAGATTGGCAAACTGCCACATTACCAATATCAGTGGCAACCTTCCTTCCATTCTCTCTCAAATGCACACACACACACACACACAAACACACACACACACACACACACACACACAGAAAGAGACACACAGAGATCCACGCTCTGAGACACCAAATCAAACAGACGCAGACATACCGGCAGACACGGGTGATCACACAAGAAGAGAAACTCAACCACGTGCACAGAGTTATACCCACAAAGACATTTATGCAGTTAAATACAAAACAGATAGCTGGAAAGGAGGGAGGCATAATTAGCTGGCAGGAGTTTCAAATGAAAGGAGGCGATGGAGGGATGATGGATGGATGATGCGGCGTCCTGGAATAAGTTTATATTTTCAGTCAAGTCATTTTAAGCTGTCGTCTTTCACAGAAAATGTTTTGCCAATAAAACATCTTTCAAGTTGTTTTTCTGAAATGTAACACAAGACATGATGTGGTGAACGTGTTGTGCATCTTCCCTTTCTTCCTTCTTTTCTCCCTTTTATCAATCATTGTCAAGTAATTGTGACTTTATTTAAACTCTGAAACGATTCACATTCACATCCATAGAAATGGAATAGGAGTAGAATGGACATTCCCATTCAAATCAACGTAGCTGGATGGTCAGAGCGGCGGACATTTTTATGTGTACCGTTGCCATTGCGGGATAACTTCCATATAAATTAAGCCGACTAGCGGCAAGTCGCGGAATCACTGAGGTGAGGTTTTGCAGTAATGACTAAAATGAGCAGTGGAATAGTAACATTATGAAGCCTAGATAGCCATAGCCAGAGTAAATAAGTAAAATTTAACAACTTAATGCTTAATCCACTCTTGTCACAGCCTAGGAAAGCACATTGCTATTGCCAGATGAGTGACAACTTTGTTCGGCTTACTTTCTGTAATCAATGTAGCATCAAAGCATGGTGGAATAGAGTGCTACAGAAATAAATCCCTTGTTTGGAAGTCAATGGGTTTTTGAATGGGTTTTTAGTTAGATGCCTGAAATAAGGTCTGTGGTTAACACAAGTTTAAGAGATTTTAACGTTTTGTTCTACAACATAAAATACATCAATAAATAGCCCACCATAACAACTAACAACAATCGCTATTTTCTTTTGTACTAGTCAAATGACGGTGGAAAACCGTTCAATGTCCGTTCCACTCCTATTCTGTTTCAGTGTTCACATCCTTTCACCCAATCCCATTTTTCAAGCAGGTCGACACATTTTTTTTACACATCCATTAAAAAATCAAATTCCCATGAGGCTTGAGAAGAGTAGATGTAAGTGTCACAGAACATTTGACCGAGGTTGTGACTCGGTGCTATCGTTGGAACTTTCTGTCCACAAATGACACCAAAAGTGGGTAGAAATCACTTTAAATTTCCTTTATTGTGCTTGAAAGCACTGAAATGAAATTTTCATGAAGTGGTGGCCCAAATTCTATTAAACTTTAATTCTGAACGACGCACTTGTTATGGATACAAAGTGCATTCTGACCGAGAACAACAACACTGCACGCACGTATGTGTATTTATTTGTAAAGCGACAGTTTGAGTTAAGACTGCATGATAGGAGGACTTTTCAAAAGGGTGAGACTGTGAGGCGGTGAAAAACTACAGCATAACAAGAGCCAAACCAGTCATTGGTTCAGTTTATAGAACAGTGTCCCTCAATGTCTTTGAAGAAACTACTGAGTTTGCGAAATGTATTTCATTTGCAAAATTGTTAAAGTTTAGAGGTCCTGCCTGCCAACATTTTGCCAACTTCTGTCTTAAATCGAAACTTTGTAGATGGAAGACTGCAATTCTGTAAATTAAAGTGAAAAGCACTGTGATTTGAGGTTGGACCAAACTAGGCATTAATGTAATAAATAAAATCTTAAATGGAAATTTAAAAGGAAGCCAGCATAAAGCAGTCCAAATTAAATTTCTGGCAGATTCAGATTAAATGGTGTGTGCAGGTACAGCTCTTTTGTCGTTAGACCTGTGCCTCTTTGTCAAATTTCTCATTTTTGTAAATGTGTGTGTGTGAGAGAGAGCAGTTTTACCAAGTTTCTCTGGTGTCGGTCTCTTTGGCCAGGCCAACAATGCTTCCAGCTGGGCTATTTCCTCAAGTCATTCATCATTTACTGAATGAAATAAATGTTTTACAGGGATCCTGCAAAAAAACGAGGGAATATTGTTCAATCTGGGCGAAGAGCCGAGTAAAAATGTCCCAACATTTAAAATTTGCATAACCTCATTTACATGGAGAGATGCGCATGCATTTCTAAGGAATATTGCTATTGCGCATTTTGTCATTTGAATATGGCATGTATTACAGTTAACACGTATGTCACATATGAATTACTTGGAATTACAAATCAGGAAACAGGTACTGTGCTAAGCAAGCCCATTGGTCAATATGTGTCAATTTTCACCTTGTTGGATGTTTTTTCCAAACATTTCAGCTAGACGTGCCACACATTTAATGTGCTACCCACATATTATGCTATTTTTGAGAACAAATATATGGTCAAGAGGAGTGTTGAGGCTGTGAAAACACTGCAGGAGACAAGGAGAGCCTGTATTACACATCTATACAGTTATATATGCTATGAAGTGACTCCACACTTTTATTCTCACCTGATGATCTGCTCTTCTTCCATCGCTCCCAAATTAAATCTCTTTCTTTATATACTTCTCCACCATTCTCTCTTCCTCACATCCATCCTCTCTCTCCTACTCCCGCTCCCTTTTTCTATATAATCTCTCTGCTCTACCTTTCTCTCTTTCACAATTAGTATTTTTCCTTTCTCTTTTATTTTTCTCTCCTCCACCCTAATTGTCTCACTTCTTTTTTTTTGCCCTTTTCCCCTTACTCACTGCATCTCTGTCACTCCCTGTGCTTTTTCCCCCCTCCCACTTGTCACCCCAGCCCTCTGCCTGTTGCTACGGTTACCTGACAGCGAGGGAGGAGAAAGAGCGAGGAAACTAGGAAGGAGAGAGAGAGACTTTAAGAAGGATGAGAGATACCGCGTGTGTGTGAAAAGGGGAAGATAGAGATGGGAGATATGGAACTGATGTCACAGCGTGGGCTCATTCTTTCTATTTAGATTAAACAATCATGACAGTTAAAGTAACACACTCTCAAACTTTGCTGTGTAAAAAAAGAGACTGAGTCATCAACTTTAGTTAAAAAAAGACACTCAAACCTCCGCCCTGAATAAAACGTGATAGGTGCTCATCTACTTAGCCTGCCTAGATTCCTCTGTTGGGTTGTCTTTGGGGGTTTTCTTTACTGAGCTTACAATAAATCAGTTTAATAGTGCCGGTGTGTGTTTCTTGTATTGCTTAGAAGTTGCCCAAATAGCATTAGTGGAATTTGATAATTATAATGGACAGTAAAAGGACAGTAAATAAAAAAAAACTCAGAATGAATAATAGCATAACATCCACTGTTCTCTCTGTCGCTGTCCAAGGTCCTGAACTGGCTATGAGTGCATTCTCCACTTACAAATATGGGGATGCTATAAAACTGACTATATTGGTGGGTTATTGCTTATGTTTATGTCCCAATTATTTTTCACTGGACATCCAACAGGACATGCAGCTAAAATTGTTGATTGTTGATCAATCCGCTGATTATTTTTTCTTGATAAATTCATTATTCGTTTAGTCCATGAAATGACAAATTCAGGGGAAAATGCCCATCTCAGTTTCCCGCAATCCAAAGTGACGTCTTCTAATTGCTTGTTTAACCCAACCAACAGTTCACAACCAATTATATGTATTTCACATATTGTCATATGTGACGGAAAAAAAAAGAAGCAAATGCTCCTTTTCAGGAAGTGGGAGCCAGCAAATGTCTGCCATTTTTGCTCATAAAATGACAAACAAATAATCAGTTGCCTAAATAGTTGGAGATTATTTTTTTTTGTTCAACTAATCAACTATTCAAATAATTGTTTAAGCTCAAGTTTGTAGTCTGTATGTTTTACCCATGGCCTTTGTCTGGTGTTGACTCATATATTAGGGCTGTTAATTGATTAAACTATTTAATCGCAAATTAATCACACATTTGTTATCTGTTGAAAATGTACCTTAAAGGGAGATTTGTCAAGTATTTACAAGTTTTTAATACTCTTATCAACACTGGAGTGGGCAAATATGCTTGCTTTATACAAATATATGTATATATTTATTATTGTAAATCAATTAACAACACAAAACAATGACAAATATTGTCCAGAAACCCTCACAGGTACTGCATTTAGCATAAAAATATGCTCAAATCATAACATGGCAAACTCAGCAGCTGTCAGTGTGTCAGTGTGCTGACTTGACTATGACTTGCCCCAAACTGCATGTGATTATCATAAAGTGGGCATTTCTGTAAAGGGGAGACTCGTGGGTACCCATTGAACCCATTTTCATTCACATATCTTGAGGTCGGAGGTCAAGGGACCTCTTTTCCTCGCCAAAATTTAGCGCAAGTTTGGAACGCTATTTAGCCTCCTTCCCGACAAGCTAGTATGACATGGTTGGTACGTATGGATTCCTTAGTTTTTTGTAGTTTCATATGATGCCAGTATATTCACTCTAGCCCGCTACAACCTACAAACCGCAAGTTGCGTTATTGCGTTAAAGAAATGAGTGCCATTAAAACCAATTTGCGTTAACGTGTTATTATTGCATTAACGCAAATTGGTTATATTTATATGGACTATATATACATATATATATATATATATATATTTATATAAGGTTATATATATATATATATATATAGTCTTTGTTCTAGAGTTATGTTAGTATAATACCTTGGTATAGTGTGTGTCCATCCTCAGCAGCACAGAGGAGGTCGAAGCTATACCCAGCCATGAAGGAGTATCCTCTCTCCTTTTTTAAAGCAGAGATGCAAGCGTTACTCCCTGTAGTCCTCAGTTGTCTATGGTCCCACTGATGTGTATCTTGAGTTCAACTCTGAACCGGTTAGTTTTGCTTTTCTGTATGCTTCTATACTCACACTAGAGGGTCGGAGGGAGCAACATAATTTCCCTACAGAGATCGATAATGTCAAAGACTTCTCTGAAAGCTTCCCAAAGCAGAGTTCCCTGAGGTAACTAAATTTGATCCAGACCAGCGAATTGTTCATTTTCGTCACCGTTTTCTACTCATTAAACATATCACTGTCATAATTCATCGTTTTGACACGACTGTCTTCGGGGCTCTTTTTTTTTTCTCCTTTTTTTTAAAATTAATCATTGCCTGGAAACAATCAATTCTCAGTCTAGACCGCTTGTGATCAATCACAGTGGCAATGAGTTGCTTTACCCATGTATGTACACAGTAATCGATTGATGTCAATACAGTCAAACTGGCTCCCCAATTACCTTCGGTGTCTGAAACCAGAGTTCAGTGGTCAACTTGTTAGCCAGAAAACTGATTTATAGAAATGGACAATGGGTCAGCGTGTCAGTGATTAAAGTGCAGTATACTGTAGATATACAGTAAAGAGGATCTGAATTTGTGCCCCAAAAGTCACGACTCAAGAGAACAGATACAGTTTCCAGCTACATTATTTTTGTTATTCAATACTTTTATATCTCACCTGCTTCATTAGTTGACATAAAATAAACAGAGACGGCAAAGATAAAAGGGAAAGAGAGGATGACATGATTTGATAAAAGTGCGGTTCACTGAGAGAACTGGGATGTTTTTAAGTTAATCTAAGAAGTGCTGAAATGTCATAATGGTGTGTCTTTCCAATCTGGCAGTCCTGCCAGAGTTGTTTTCACAAGTTTGGAAACCTTCGCTGTTCGTTTTTAGGGCTTTCAGATCTTGCCAGGTTTGAGCAAGAGCACCCAATATAAAAAGAAATGGATCACGGGAAGCAGTATTGTGGCCTAATTACGCTTTTCAGTTGCCAAGAAAGATTTCTCAGAAATAGACCCAAGTATAAGAAGATAATGGAAGTGTCTGCCCCAAATGGCATTGCTGAAAAGAAGCTGAGATTTAAAAAGTGTTTATATTTTGTACGTTTTTGGGTGTGAGAGAGAGAGAGAGAGAGTGCTGTGGGTGGAGGAGGGATATTCAGCTTCATGGTCATGGTTACAGCATTCATGTGCCCTGCTCAACTGTCCTTGAGTGAGACACTGAGTCCCTCATATAACATATTATGGTTATAGCTATGAATGCCTTTTCCCCTCCCTGCAAAGCAATCTAAAAAGTCTTTGGACAAAGGTTGTAGGATGGATTATGGTGGAATGGTGTACTGCTTTGTCATTACAGCAGATGTTCAATGTTCTTAGTTACATGAAGTCAGTGTTTTTGTTTTTGCAGTTAGTGCAAAGTGCAGAAGTACCCTTTAGTGTCCTAAAACCCCATAACTAATTCTGCACTTTGTTTGCAAAGATAGTTATATTTTAGTTGATTGTGTTGTTGCATATTTTGTGTCATTGAGAGCTGTCGAAGAGTCAACGTTTTTCTGGCTGTATGTGTTGTACCTTCACTGTAGTTTACCTGACTTTTGCCTATATTCTTCCTTAACTAATGTATGAGAAGGTTATGTCAGCAAAGTGGATTATAGGTGCAGCAGATTAGACTGCTGTCAGGCTATTAAATAGGCATTATCAGTCGCTATAAGCCCCATAGATGTGGGTCAATAGGGGCCTACTACACCCACTAGTAAGTTTTATCATCTATTCACATGGTAGATCACATGAGGGATGGAGGTCGGGGATGATCGATTGGACACAAAACACAGGGTTTTCACCCAGGAGACCGGAGTTTGCATTATGTGTGAAACACACAATGTGTAGTTGTCTTTGTGTTCATAGTTATTTTAACCTAAAACATGATGTTTTTCCTAAACTTAACTAAGTGTGGAGGGGGGGGGAGTTGTAGTTTTGTTGCCTAAACCTAAAGAAGTTGTAGTTTTTGTTGCCTAAACCTAAAGAAGCCTTTTTGTTTGTGTTCAAAACGTGACGTTTCATTCAGTTTTACAACATGTTAGAACGTGTTGCTTTGAGTTTCACTTTTACAACGTAGTAGGCCCCTAATGGGCCACATCTATGGTGCTTATAGCGACTGATAATTTAATGGCCTGATAACAGTCGAATCAACTATATAGTTGAGGTGTAAGATGTCCTTTTGATCACAGCTCTTGCTCAGTCCTGTCATGGTGTGTTTTAGTCTTGACAAATACGTGGGTGGTATGAGGACGTTTTTTCATGCACACGTGGTAATGGGAATATTCAAGGGTTGCCACATATGTGGAAATGATGTTCAGATGCACGTTTCTGTGTTTAATTGTTGCCTCAATTAGCTCACCTCAGTTGTATTAAATTTCTTTCTTTTTGAAAGTCTTGAATGAGTAGTCTAATTTCATTCACATATGACAAGTGAGTCCCTTAAAGGGCAAGTCAATGACGTTATTTCTGCAATATTTCACAATCCAACTTTAATCTGTATTTAAACATGTTTCTCCTTAAGCCAAACAGCAGAGACACAGGCTGCGAAGATGATGTCATCTATAGACAAACCCTGGAGCTACTGCATAGACGGTAAATAATGAAACAGCTCCTAGGACACTATGACAGCACCAGTGGTGATTTTATTGGCATAATGGAAGAAGTCACAGCTGTAAGCCCTACAGTCAGAAAATCTACAACTTATTTGGATGTATTATCTCAAACCAAAATTTTATGAGTCCACAGAGTCAGTTTGCACTTCACTGTCGGTGGAACAACTCCAAAAAGTGTCGCCTAATGGGACTTGACAATGAATTTACTGTTCAAAATAACTGGAATAGTGCAAATTAAATGTAGGTTTTGACCTTTAAAATGTGGGATAACAGTAGCCTGAAGGTTAGAAGTTTGCTGGTTTAAACTTAATAGGGAAAATGTGGTGGAATCGTGGGTGACGCACACCCTCCACCTTCCCTCATGACTTGCTGATCCCTTGAGCAAGCGTCTTACTGCCCCCTGCAGATGTGTTTAATGGCAGTTATGAGTCACCTGCCAGATGAGATTGTGTGGAGCCCCGTGGATTTGATGGAGGGTGGTGTACATGCGCGCTCAGCTGAATCCCATCTTAAAGTAAGTGATGAACCCACAGTCCTGTGGGTGACACAATTTTGCTCGGTGACACTTTTCCACGTGTGCCACTCAGATACCGGTCAACTAGCTTTAGCACTTCCACCTATGCATTAAACATTATCTTTTAAGTACTATCCTCTGTCGAATCTTACTGTTCAAATGGCACAATTCTCAGGATTCATATTGTTTCTAAAGATACATACGAGTTGAAAGGTGCATTTAGTCTCTTGACAGAAGTCTGGTCTCATCTTTTCATTGTGTGGCTAAAAAGTTCTAGAGTGGTTGGAAGAGTTTTTATGTCTTTCCACAGCTATGTTAGGCTTTTATACCTCACTAAATGCTCTTGAGGCAGCACTTATTGGTAAAGGGAGACCAAATGTTGCGTGAGAGGATCTCATGCTCATTACTATACCTTGGTGAACATATTTCCATCTTCTCTGCATAATGCAACCTACAGTATGGGCCCTTTGTGGCTTATTGGAATGTGTTTTAAGACCCGTGTTGGTGGGCAGCAACACTATCAAAGCAAGACACTGGGTTTCTCTCAGCTCTGGAAGTGCTATTCGGAATAAACAAAGAATGCAACGGGCTCTGCTGGTTACGTTTATAGTAAATCACCTAAAGTCTTTTAGGGCAGTGTTTCCCAAACTTTTCTTTTTCTGGGGACCCATTTTTTATAAATGACAAACCATCGCAACCCAATTCACAATAGGTCTTATCTATAAATCATGACTAGAGCGAATTTGTGAGTAAATGTTCCTGACAATTTTTACTGTCATTTCTGCATCACCTTATATTATCTTGAATAGGTAAAACCAGCCATTTCTAAGAGATTTGATAAATCACAACTTCATTTCATGCACGTGTCACTGAAAACATATACACATGTTAAATATTTTATAAATGAGACCAAATAAATGTATTTAACAGGCTATCGCCCTATCACTGTATACTGTAACTGCAAAGTTGCATAAAAAAAAGCAATATGAGCAGAACATTATTATATGCACATAGTTTAATTAGATTACTCCTCTGCCCAAAATAATTGCAATAATTTGATTACTGCGTGTGTCTAAGTCTCTGTGTCAGGATTTCCAAGTTTCAATTTCCAAGTGTTTCATTGATCCACTCTGGCAGAGAGAGGAGCGGGATTGCTGCTAATCTGGCAACTCTTGAATGTCAATTGAGGGATCTCTGTGTGTGTATGTGCGTGTGTGTGTACCTACGAATATGTGTGGTTCAGAGGGCCTCCTCCATCTGTGTGAGGAGCGGTGTTACCACAAACACGCACACACACACAAACACACACACACACACACACAGACACACACAAGGACTCTGAATTCAGCATGATTAGTTGAGTGGAGCTTTCCCTTCGTGTTCAAGTTGACCAATCTTCTTGACCTGAGTAATTGAAAGGGCAACGTCAAAAAACTTGTTAGAGTACTTGTGGAGCTTTTGTTGATGACTTCCCTGCACAGATGGATACATTAAAGGGAAAAAAAACAATAAATGAGTGAATCATGTGCAATGGGCTCTGCAGTTACCAGATCTCAGCCCAACTGAGCACCTATGGGAGATTTTTGGACGGTTATGCAGAGCTTTCCACCTCTGTCATCAAAACACCAAATGGTCTCTGGCTGGGGTTGTCGCATTAACCTCAATACTGACGAGCCAACCGCAGGGGATGGCAAGCAACAGCCAGAACCGCTATGTTCACGTTTTCCTATTTTTTTTATTCTTTGCAATGGGATTGCTGCATTTTTACACTTTGCTTTGCTTTGTGACGAGGTGCTGAGCGTCTATTCTGTGCTGAATGCTACATGTTTGGTGCCTTTTTTCTGGTTGCCAAGAGTTAAAAATGTTCACCTCCACAAAGACCAGCCACCACATCCTACATGTAGTGTACAAGTGCTGAACAACAACAATGGAAGAGAAATTAATACACATAGACCGGCGGGTATGTCTTCTCTGCCTATGTGCGTCAACCTTCCCGTTATCCAGAGCAAGTACTCTACCTTGTGCCAACATTTTGACATTCCGTTTCATAGCAACCAGACGCAAGCAAAGCACAGCTGAACAAAATGCTGCGCCTCATTGCCCTTCTGTGTTCTGAATTTAACAATTAACATGTATTTAATTCATTTCATAACTGTCATCTTTGTCATTTAAAAAGCAACAGTATACCTAATAATAACTTCAAGCTTATTTATATAGCACTAAAATCTGGATAAATAAAGTAATTTACAAAACAAAAAAGAACAGGTATTAAAACCCTCTTCTTTATGGCCTTAAACCAGTAAGAATGTCCCATGACAATGACATCATGAAACTGGAGCTGGAGTACTACATTATTGCCAAAGGCTCTGCTGGTGGAGGGTAAGGGGATATTCCCTGGGCAAATACAGGTTTTAACTAGAAAACAAACAAACAATGGAGCAGGTGAACTGTCGCTCAGAGCGATGCCATGTCGTGGAGTGCTGGTCCCAAATCACTCCATTGTTTTTTGATTCCTCGTAACGAGACTTAACTTCCTGAATCCTCAACTCAGTTTATATCAAAGGTTTGTTTTTCCCCCTTTTTTCCTGTGCTCAGAGGCCCCCGGTTTGACAGGAAGTGTTCACTGAATATTCATGTAAAGAAGTCCTTGCAGTGATTTGTGATGCACTTTTGCTGTTGAGAGTTGACTGGGTGAATCCAAATGGTGTTGCTTGAAGTCGCTATCTCATACGAAATGAGTTTGAGGCGTATGATTCAGTGAACATACATTTCAACAAACTGCGGCCTTTTAAATGACTTCTCTGACTCACTTTATATGGAATCAAACGTGTTACAGTTGCTGTTACATGCACATGTAAGTACTGTTGTAAATGTGTTCATGTGCAAGATAAGAACCTCTTTAGGTTACTGAGCTTCTATTCCCTTCTAATGTGAAGATAACATTTACAAATACTTTATATTTTGTATTGTTGTAATGTCAAAATTGAAAATATTTTTGATATATTACTCATTAAAACATTTCTGGTAGAATATCCTGACTTCATTCAGTCTTAAAAGCAGCGCGATTGTTGTATAACTGATGATTATTCAACTACTAATTGAGACTCCTTTCTCTTAACTAACGCTTTGTCTCGCAACAGCATAATGAGAAAGAGAAGTGTGTGTGTGTGTGTGTGTGTGTGTGTGTGTGTGTGTGTGTGTGTGTGTGTGTGTGTGTGTGTGTGTGTGTGTGTGTGAGAAAGACTGTGTGAGGGAAACAGTGTGTGTTTGAAGTAGGAATGCCAGCGCTAACATTAAAGGTGGAGTCAGCGATTCTGGAGAAAGATTGTTGATATTTGAACTCAACACCCAAACAAAAATCCCCCTCCTGATTTACCTTCCCTTTCGCTCCCACTGCCTTCCTCTTTATATATCCTCGGTCCGAGCCACTTTGTTTGTTTAACATGTTTTACCGTTGCTTTACTGAATCTGTCGATATCTTAATGAGGGGGGTGTGTGTAGTAGAGGAATACATATATGTATGTTATCTTGGATATGTGTTTTTATGCTTTTATGCCTGAATGAGGTTGTGTGTTTATATCCTTGGGCTGTAGTACACGAGTCCGGTCTCGGTCTCCAGCCTTGTTGAACTTGGAATTGTCTTGGCCTCGGGCTCGGCTATTGAGAACTGGTCAAGTTGTTCTCGGCTGCTGATTTGGGATCAGTTGTACAGAAGGTTAATTGATTGTACCAACACAGTGTTTTTATCTATTTATTTTATTTTTAATATCCCGGAACGAAAAAAATAAGTAGTAGTTACTGGATATAACTCTAGTTCTATGAGTGCGAGAAATGCAGGGAGAGGAAGAGGGATAGTGAGATGGCGCCTGGACGACAGATGTAACCAGAATATCACAGTTTTAAAAAAAATGCAGCGCAGTGACGATACAGCCGTTTCATATATGGGGGTGGTCCCAAAATAGAAACGTCAGTAGCAAATATCGGATCAAATTCAAGGTTTATTAATGAATGTGATGTTAAACTGTAGTGGTTTACAAACTTAAATTATATGCATTGATTAGTTTGATGTAAGAAGATAGATCGATATTGTTCATAGAAAAATTATACAATTATTTCTGTCCATCCTAACTCCTTAATCACGATATTAACATTGGAAAAACACTGCTGCCTGATATGGTCATGAACAGCACTTTATTTTCTCTGGTATTGGACTCAATTAAGTTGGTCTTGACTACAGTCTTGTTATATCCTTTATTAATTTATTAATAACCATTAGTTTGACGTTGATCTATCAAGATCAACGTCAGTGTTCTCAGCATACGACCCCCACAGTGACTGATGAACCATCAATGTTAGCCGACTTGGGAATTCCCCGTTACATCCCATACAGTATTCTGATTTTCTGTAGCTGATACATCAAGAGGCAAACTGACTGATTTTAAAATATTCAACAGAACAAAGAAAAAGAACAAGGAACACTTGGCGCTTTGATTGCTTTATATGCAGTCCTACCATGACATCCATTTCCACAGCTGGCCCACTTTACTGTGAATTTTAAAGCGCTGCATGCACTGCATGAACCTCTATCATAAACTCATTATCATATATACCATAGCATGCGGAAGATACAAGGCTGTTCTAACCAGAAACAACGACAGCACTCATTGTTTGTACAAATAACTAAAACAATGTATGTTTATGTGTACCTGATGAGGGTCTCATGCAGCCGTGCATATTATAATAGTTTTCTTACAGTAGTGTGATATATGATAGCATCACAAAACCTCTTATGGAGGAGGGTTGGTTCAACAAAGCGTGTGACTTGGACACAGAAGACTGCTGTTGGAATCCTGCTTCCTACTGTCAATGTTGCTTTCTTTTAACCATGACCACAAGCTTTGCCTAACCTTAACCAGGTAGTTTAAGTTGCCTAAATCCAGCCAAACCTCCAACATAGTGGTGGCAGATCAGAACAGTCAGATGAATATGTTTTTTAATGGTCATATGCATTTTGGAAGGCACTGACGAACAATGTCATCATCCTGTTTTTTGCGTTTCCTGATGTTCTGACACCAGATCAGAGTGGGTGGAGTTGTTACTGGAGGATACAGTAGTAGTCTGGGGTCATTTGTTGCTCTGATTGGCTGGTAAATGTTCCTAAAAACTGCTATATTAAATGGCAGGTTTCTTTATCACATCATGTAAAAGTAGACATTCTTAGTAATTATCAGGAAATACAGTTTAATGGTAAAGGTTTACATGGTGGATAATGATTTACTCGGTGGCCTACTTGCTCTCAGATGTTTCTAGCAGGGAACAAACAAAATGGTTTAGTGATAATGTTGAAATAAAACAAGAATTGTAAAGGGAAATCAGTAAATTGGGTAGCGATGTTTGCCCTGCTGGCATGTTTGCCTCCTCCGATTCACCCCGCTGTATACACTGTATCTAGAGTGGAAGGGGAAATGAAATTTGAATCCTCCGAGTGAATCCTGTAATTACCCTCTTATTGAGCTCATCCCGCTGTGGCTCTATGTATAATAGCAGCTGGTGCTATACGCAGGATGATGGAGGGATGGGAAAAGAAAGCAAAGTAAGAAAAAGTAAGAGTGTGTCTGTGTGTTTCTGGTTTCTGCAAGGATTAAACCTGAGGAAAGAGGACAAAATTACATATCCCAAGTCATCTTTTTTTTACTCTTGAAATCACTTTATTTCACACGAACGGCAGAGAGTGAAGAAGAAAAATGACACGGTGGAGAAGAGCAGAGGAAGGGCCAGAAAAAAGAAGAGGCAGCAAGAACACCGGGCAACAATAGACGGAGGGAGAGAGAGAGCAAGGGAAAGAAATGTACGAGAGAGAGAGCGAGTGTAGCGTTACCACTCTACATGTAATTATTGATTTGCACTCGTTAAATAAAGAAATACTCAATTCGGGGCACCACCACTTTTTATAGGAAAAGCAGAAACTATTGTGATAGAAGTATTGATCATTAATCAATCTCAAGTCTGAAGTATAAGTTCTGAATTCATTGATCTACAGTTCTGCTTTGAAATACACACACAGACATGACGTAGTGATAAAGTGAAACATTTATTTACCATAAATCGTGATAATTGAATAAATGAAGTGATGAATATACAAATGACTAATTAACACTGGTAATTAATTAATTAATTAATGAATGAATGAATGAAATGAAAATTCAATGAAGCAATTCTGATTGGAACTTTAGTAGTGAGGGAAAGTCTGATTATTCTCTCTAAGCTATAAAAGTTGCAGTTAATAATTTGGAAGATTAGGAAATTTAGAAGATATGTCTGACAAACAACTATTGATCATAAAGCCACGGAACATTCACTTATCGCTGCAGTTGGTTCTGTGGGTCCAGAGGCCGTTTCCTCACACGTTGTCTAGATAGACAAGCCCCTTGGATGGGTTGGATGAGATCGGTTCAGCTGGCCCGGGATACCAAACAGCAAAGCGTGGAGAACATTCAACTTTCTCGTCAGAACATTGAATGTGGGAGTTGAAGTCCGTTGGCTGATTACTCGTTGAAAGAGATCAAAAAGCTGAAGTCGGATTATCTTCTGAAGCTTTAGAATTTATCTATTTCACGGAAAAACTGGAAATGCTGGCGGAGCACTTAGCATTTAAATCACGCGAGATAAACAAAAGATCTTTAAAAATGCTGTCCTTTAGAAGTCACTTGACTCAGAAAAATGAACATGAGGTAGAAAATAAACATACAAATGAAATGTATGTATGTAAATTCTGGAGAGCTCCTAGAGTCATCTCCCTGCGGACAACTTTCTCAACTTCTTCCAACAACAGCACGACTGACTCTGTGTCATCTCTTCTTTAACCCCCTCTGGGAGGGAGGGGTCGAAACCCTCTCTTTCTCTGATCGATTCATTATTGAAAAACCTTTACACGCGCAAAATCAGAATTCCCTCTTTACTAATTTTTCCTTTCTTTTGCACGAGACAGATACATATCAAAAACTATAAAACCACTAATGTTTTAATCAAACATTAGTATCAAGATTGTAAAAATGTAATTCTAAGTTCAAGTTATAACTCCTTTTTAACAACTTTAAACTTAAGGTATTACATCTATTGAACATCACTGATAAAACATTAAAACGTATTACAATACCATTAATGATTATACACAAAGAAGTCAATAACCTAACACATGATGACTTCTAAACAATTTAATTATTGGTCACATTACCACAGATGAAAACTAGGTGGGGTTGACGCTTCACCGCTGGAGTGAATCTCTGGGTCACCGAAAGGTTAAGAAACCTAGGCTGTGGAATGTAAGATGGACAGGGGAGTGTGGGTGTGTGTGTGTGTTTTTGACCAAACGGATCACTTTGAAGTCAGGAAAAGTTATCAGTTCTTGTTGGTTTAAGTGGGGAGAAAACCCTTCCCACAGTTTTAAAAGTTATTATCCTCCTGGACAGTGTCAAAACTGACACTCGATGGTCGATAAAAGAGTTTATGGCCCTTTATCCAAACAAATTGTTCTTTCTTTGGAGACCTCCATCTGTAAATGACCAAATCTTGTTGGACACAAGAATGTGTTTTTCTCATCCCAGTAGATGCAGGATGAGATAAGATGCTTCTCAAAGTAGCAGGCACCATTCACGCTACATATCCCCCACTCGGAACGATACTCGCTGTCCAGGGAGTATCGTTACGTTGTTGAAACGAGGATGGTGCGTAAAGGGAACCTCATTGTCGAGACGATGATGGTGATAGACAGGGATGGCAGGTGGCAGAATAGCTTTATGATCAGAGTTGTTGTCTTAAACAAAAAAAAAAAAATGATAGATAACTTCTAAATGGTTAGAAAAAATATATGATGTATCTAATTTCTAAATACATATATGGTTTAAAACAAAAGATTCTGAATACTATTCAGTTGATTAAACTTCTAACCTACTTAGAATTAAACTAACTTATGAGGTCTACCTTTTAATTGGACACTAGTTCTAAAATGGCGGGCTTGGAATACTTTGTCAGTGGTGGAAGAGGTCCTGAACTAACGTTCCTGGGACAACATATGGGAAAATCCTACCCGTGGCTAGGCTGTCGACTGAGGATCCGATGTCACTAATAATGTCGTACATTAGCCTGATTACTAGTTGTGTGTGCAGAATCAACCGACAAGACCAAGAGTAGGGTGTCTATCGCACTTATGGTTTTGAATGATAAACCCCTGTAAGGTTTCTAACTGGTTTGGCTGTTTTCCCATCTGATCGTGTATTTTGGGAATTTCAGCCTGTAGTTCACCTAGGAGACGCTTGCATTGACAGAAGATAGACCTAAACTGAAAAGAGAACCGACGACGGAGGCTGCAGCTAGCAAGCCTCCAATGCACTGTTTTTCTCTCGTCTGGGTACCACTCACTTCCGATCGAGTGATGGTGAACTTTTGGTATTTGTCATTTACTGGATAACCCCCACTTGTAACCAAATGGGTGTTTGTAATTTATTGGATAACCCCCACTTGTACCCAAGTGGTTTGAGTGAGTGATTATTGCAGAGCAAGTTTAAAATGGTGGTGAGTTTTATACACAGTGGACTTGACTGGAGACAAGGCACCTGACTTTGAAATGACTTTCATCCAATACAGCTTTCACTGCACAACTTGTACTAGAGTTTATGATTTTCCTCCTGTGTTATAACCCTAGTACCTGGCACCTCAGGGTGCTCTAAATTTTCTGCAGTCTATGATCTGTCTGGGACGCATACGTCCGGTAAGCTTTCCCTGTGAATTTTATGTGGTTTGATGGTTGGCATTGGCAATGGACTAAAGAGCCTTTGATGTAATCCGCCACGTCTTCCTGCTTTTGTGGCCAACAAGCGACTTGTTTCAGTGCGAGTGTTGCTTTAACACTTGTGTGGCCTGCACAAGGTGAATCGTGGGCGTGCATCAGCATCACCCCCCTGTGGTTTCGAGGCACCACGAGCGCAGGAGAAGTGAGTGCGTCGGAAACATGGACCAAAAGGCCCGTATTCACCTGCAGGGAAGAGCGCAATTTGAACAGGTGTCGCAAGTTTAGCATAGACTCAAAGTCAGCATCGAAAACGTCATGTGCCAAGGGATCAAAGAGATAGAGGTCCATGGTGTGGACCGCCGGGTTCAAAGTCTGAAGTGAGACCCGGTTAGAGCCAGAGAACTCAGGCGTCACAGAGACAGCATCCGGAGTGACAGGGTCTGCCGGTGGTTCGGCCGTCGACTGAGACTGAGTGACTGCACGGACCGTAGGGGTGGGAGGGCTGGGAAAAGAGGTGGGGTCTGGCAGAGATTCCGGGTTGAATGTCCAAAGTGGGGCCTTGAGGGCGCCCTGTGACTTTACGACGTATGGTTCAGGGATTTCACCAACTTCAGTTGCTTCTGGTTGGTCGGGTGGAACATTCTGAACCCGGGTTTCGGTCTCTGCGGTCCCCAGGGCGTAGCATTGAGCTCCAGCGCTTGGGGGAAAAGAGATAGGCAGAGGTTGGCGAACCTGTGACCAGATCTTTGAGCGTTTGAAGTCGATTAACGGCTCGAAACGGTTAAGCAAGTCTTTGCCGATGAGAAAAGGAATGGCATTAAGAGGAGATATGTACACAGGGTGAACACAACGCATTGGCCCGATGGTTATGTGCACCATCAACACTGTTGTCAATGTGGTGCCTAACGGGGCGTACGGCTGAACATCCAGGGAACATTTCTGGAGTTTCAAGTGTTTGTTTGATCGGCGCGCTATCGTTTGCAATCTGCTGAAAAGCTCTGATGACATCAGGGTGATGTCTGCAGCCGTATCAAGGAGTGCTTCGTGATCAAGCATGTTTTCAAGAGTCGTAGACAGGTAGAATTTACGAGCAACTCCTTTTTCCTCGAGGTTGCACAAGAATTGAGGGGGTGTTTCACCCTGAATGGTTGATTCGTCGTCGCTAGGGGACTTGTTTTCGGAGTCTAGTTGCATCAACAAGACTGAGCTGGGGGGAACAGGTTTTTCACCCCCCTGTTTTGACTCATGACATCCATTCCCTCGGGGAGCATGGTTCTGGTTTCGCAGGGGAACAGGCTCTGGGTCACGGGAAATCAGTCGATGCTCCCCAACCACCTCCTCAGGTAGGTTGGAGGGGTTGTTTTGTGGAGTAGCCCTAGTGGCTGTTGGATTCACGGAGAAAAGATCAGCTTTCTTGCTGTTCTCCTCGCAAATGTCATGGAGAAGACTCTTTAGGGATTCCAGGTCTTCTCTGGCAAGCTTAGGTTTGTTAAACTTACCTTTGGAGTTGTTTTTCATCCGCTGGAAAGCTGGTTTGTTACCATCTCTCATTTTATCCTCCTCAGGGATGTCATGGTGGGATGGTTTCTGATGTCGTTTGTACTGTGGGTAATTATCTGGTGATTTATAACGGCCCTTTCCTTGGTCGTCATAAGTCCTGCGATTTTCCCACTGGTTTGGTTGGTACCTATACTGGCGATTCTGATCGAACTTGGAGTGGCCCTGGAGTCTGTTAGGCCAAGGTCGTTTTGAGTACCCGTGGTTCTGATCGTTTCGCTGTGGTGCAGACGGTCTCTGCTCCTCAACACGCCGGTAGGTGTGTGGAGGACACTTGGGTGAACCATGTAGTTCACCGCCGGGGGCTCCTTCTAGCTCCATGGACAAGTGTCTAGTGTTAAGACTCAGGATGGTGTTGGGCTCTGCCGGCTTGATTAGGGATTGCTTTTGCTTTTCAAATCCCAGAGAGGCTAGGTCACGCAAGTGTTGGATGGTTGAGGTGAGTGGGTTTGCCAGTACACCAAGTTGACCACTCGTGGTGGGATGGAGGTTCTGGACAAAGAGGGTTTTGAAGTTCAAGTCTTCCTCCATCCCAGGTTCATTTCGAAAACCAAAGTAAGCTTTGAGAAGGCGATGGTAAAATTCTTTAGGTGATTCGTTTCTCCCTTGTCTTACCGTCATAGCCGCTGTTAAGCCGGTCAGCGATAAGCTGTCGGAGAATTCTTTTTCCAATGCCTGGCAGAGCAGGTCATAGTCAGCTCTGACTGAATCTGGCTGGCGTTCGATAAAACTGCTAACGTCGCGATTGGAGGTACCTTTGATCAGGTATATCTTTTCATCGACGGTGGCATTTTGAAATTTACGCAGGTAGAAGTCGATGTCTTTCAAGTACGCTCTGGTGTCCTGAGAGACACCAGGTTTGGGTTCGAAGCGGGATAAGTTGCGAGCAATCTTATCCAAATCTCGGTCTGAGGGGCCAAGAAAAATCTGGGGACCCTGAGGTGGGGAAGGACGTGAAGGAGAAGCCAGCCTAGCTGGGGTGGCTGGAGTTTTGTTGGTTCCAAAGAGATCTGGAGTGTACGGTGAACAAAACTGCGCATCCGCGTCTCGTTGAGCTTCTCGGGCGTGGCTCTTTTTCCTTTCTTCAAGGAAAGCATCATCGAAAAGTGATTGTCGGGTTCTATTAATCTCAAAAGAATATTGATGTCTTTTAGCAGATGCTAATTCTTCGTCCTTCACTTCCTGTCGATGGCAGGCATCAGCCAGTTCCTCCTTGGCTTCTGTTAGTTGGTGTTGCATCTGTCGTAACTGCCTTTGATCTGCATCCCTGTGTTGTGCATCGATTCTGCTGCGGGATTTTAGCTCATCTACTTGTGCCAATGTTTTATCAAGTAGTTCTCTGGATTTAACATTAACATGACTAACCTCATCAAATCGATCTTGTATGGCAACCTGTTGTTGCTCTCGCATTTGAAGCGACTGCTTCAAATCTCGATTCCGTTTTTCCAAGTCTGCCTTTTCCTCATCTGGGGTGTTAAGTTGAGTTGTCAGCTCAGTAATGCGTGTGTCCGCTTGAGCCAAAGATTGTTTGGAAGTTTCAAGTTTTTGATGAAGGGATTTGTTTCCTTCCTGTAGCTGTGCGACCTGTTGCGCGTGCAATTTCAACTTACCTGCTGCAAGGTAAAGCAGTCTCCGAGTGTGTTTAAACTGCGCTGTTAACACGGCAGTCATGCTGCCTAGCATCTTAGCTAGTGCTTTACCTTTTAGTGGATTAGACTGGGCTTCATGGATGAGGTCTGACATTATGTTTATTTGCTCTGAGGAATCTTTACCTTGGATGTGTGCTACATACCCAGGCAATAAATCTTCAGTCAAGTCCACAAGCGCAATCTCTAAATTGTCCACAATATCGCCACCATATGAGCCATCAGATGAGGCTGGACTGGTTCGACCGGGTTGATCAGGATTGGACATTTTGACAGGTGGTTTGGTTAAAGAACTTGGTTAATAAAGTAATAAAATGAAAAGTTAATTGAAATTAGTTAATTAATCATATTCTTTGTCATACCACAACAAATATGTTAATCTTGCATGCAGTTATTTACGGGTTGTTTACAACTCGTAAGTTGTTCTGTGAATGAATCATCAAATCCTATGTGTTTTATTGTTGTTCAATCGTTATAAATGATCAATTAATAAAATCTGTGAGCAAGCAAACTCAAATGGTTATTAAATTATGTTGATCATTCATTTAGTAAATGAGTGGTTGTTTTGTATAAGAACACAGGTGATTATTAGGGAGCAATCACACTGAACAGGAATCAAACAGAAGCTGCATTATCAATCACACTTATGCAAACACATAGACCACTAATTAAATCTCAAATGTAAATAGTGTTGACATTCCAAAGTGGTAGCATGCAGGAGGGTGAATTAGTATGGATTTAACTCACTACTTAAGAATAGTTAGTAGGAAGAGATGTTATTGTCGTTGTTTAATTAAAATGTTTCGTGGTAAGTTTGCATTTACAAAATATGTTAGGTACACAGAGAAAATTTTGAATATTCAATCCCAAGTTTCGTTAACCAACTCATCCACCAGATGGAGACAACAGGCTCGCCCTCGCAGACAAGGGAGGAGCTCTGGATGACGTCTCTAAGCAACGCCCACTCAGAGCTTCTGCGCTCGCTCAAACTCAGTCTGTACTTTGACACAGAACAGGGAAGTTGTCTCCGCAAACAATAACAAACTTTGAAACAGGCACGGCGGCCCGAAAACTCACTCCACGGCTGGAGCAAGATTTCTTTCGCAACAAAAGTCCTCTTCGGGACTTGCAAAGTACCTCAAAGCACTTAATCTCTCTGCATCAAACCACAAGGGTACTCTTACTGTTCGCGACAGATAAACAAGCAGAGTTTTAAACCACACGGGCGGCGTTTAGCGGCAAGTTAGCTAAGCTTGTCCGGCTAAACAGGCATCTGGGTCAGATAGGAACCATGCACGGGCTATTCCACAATCCCAGGAACAGAAGATAGAATTGGTTTCTGTCAAGGCCTTATCATTAAGCGTATCAATACACTTTTGCATGCAATTACACCCATAGCTCCAGGCTAATTAGTAACGCTTTCTTCTGTCAATGCAACTATACGCCTTGAAACACGGCGCGTTTACAACCGGGCCTCCGCCGCTGTAAATTCAACTTTACCATTTAAACGCTGAGCTCAAATCATAACTTCGCAGGCAAATGTAACAATCAAATAAGAAATGTGAATGCTCACACACATCCAGTAATCAGCAGAAAGTCAAGTAGCAGCATTAAAGATCGTCAAGCAGACAGCAAAATAAGAATTAACTTTCTAAAGTTAGGTGAAGTTTGATAAAACCTATTTCTTTCAACGGGGATAAATTCACTATTTCACAGTATCAGCGGAAAATATCTGTGTATTCATTTAAGCAGACTTGTTGATTTGATTTCGCCTCACACGGACGGCACCAATTATACTGTAGCGTTAACTACTAATACATGTAATTATTGATTTGCACTCGTTAAATAAAGAAATACTCAATTCGGGGCACCACCACTTTTTATAGGAAAAGCAGAAACTATTGTGATAGAAGTATTGATCATTAATCAATCTCAAGTCTGAAGTATAAGTTCTGAATTCATTGATCTACAGTTCTGCTTTGAAATACACACACAGACATGACGTAGTGATAAAGTGAAACATTTATTTACCATAAATCGTGATAATTGAATAAATGAAGTGATGAATATACAAATGACTAATTAACACTGGTAATTAATTAATTAATTAATGAATGAATGAATGAAATGAAAATTCAATGAAGCAATTCTGATTGGAACTTTAGTAGTGAGGGAAAGTCTGATTATTCTCTCTAAGCTATAAAAGTTGCAGTTAATAATTTGGAAGATTAGGAAATTTAGAAGATATGTCTGACAAACAACTATTGATCATAAAGCCACGGAACATTCACTTATCGCTGCAGTTGGTTCTGTGGGTCCAGAGGCCGTTTCCTCACACGTTGTCTAGATAGACAAGCCCCTTGGATGGGTTGGATGAGATCGGTTCAGCTGGCCCGGGATACCAAACAGCAAAGCGTGGAGAACATTCAACTTTCTCGTCAGAACATTGAATGTGGGAGTTGAAGTCCGTTGGCTGATTACTCGTTGAAAGAGATCAAAAAGCTGAAGTCGGATTATCTTCTGAAGCTTTAGAATTTATCTATTTCACGGAAAAACTGGAAATGCTGGCGGAGCACTTAGCATTTAAATCACGCGAGATAAACAAAAGATCTTTAAAAATGCTGTCCTTTAGAAGTCACTTGACTCAGAAAAATGAACATGAGGTAGAAAATAAACATACAAATGAAATGTATGTATGTAAATTCTGGAGAGCTCCTAGAGTCATCTCCCTGCGGACAACTTTCTCAACTTCTTCCAACAACAGCACTTCTGACTCTGTGTCATCTCTTCTTTAACCCCCTCTGGGAGGGAGGGGTCGAAACCCTCTCTTTCTCTGATCGATTCATTATTGAAAAACCTTTACACGCGCAAAATCAGAATTCCCTCTTTACTAATTTTTCCTTTCTTTTGCACGAGACAGATACATATCAAAAACTATAAAACCACTAATGTTTTAATCAAACATTAGTATCAAGATTGTAAAAATGTAATTCTAAGTTCAAGTTATAACTCCTTTTTAACAACTTTAAACTTAAGGTATTACATCTATTGAACATCACTGATAAAACATTAAAACGTATTACAATACCATTAATGATTATACACAAAGAAGTCAATAACCTAACACATGATGACTTCTAAACAATTTAATTATTGGTCACATTACCACAGATGAAAACTAGGTGGGGTTGACGCTTCACCGCTGGAGTGAATCTCTGGGTCACCGAAAGGTTAAGAAACCTAGGCTGTGGAATGTAAGATGGACAGGGGAGTGTGGGTGTGTGTGTGTGTTTTTGACCAAACGGATCACTTTGAAGTCAGGAAAAGTTATCAGTTCTTGTTGGTTTAAGTGGGGAGAAAACCCTTCCCACAGTTTTAAAAGTTATTATCCTCCTGGACAGTGTCAAAACTGACACTCGATGGTCGATAAAAGAGTTTATGGCCCTTTATCCAAACAAATTGTTCTTTCTTTGGAGACCTCCATCTGTAAATGACCAAATCTTGTTGGACACAAGAATGTGTTTTTCTCATCCCAGTAGATGCAGGATGAGATAAGATGCTTCTCAAAGTAGCAGGCACCATTCACGCTACACGAGGAAAGAGGGTTGGGGTTGCAGTACAGTAGTTGAGCGGAGTTCAGTCCATGTTTCTACGGTAACAGACAGCAACTAACGTGTAAGAAAGAGGAGTGGAAGAGGAGGCTGTGTGTGTGTGTGTGTGTGTGTGTGTGTGTGTGTGTGTGTGTGTGTGTGTGTGTGTGTGTGTGTGTGTGTGTTTGTGTGTGTAGGACCTCATTAGTCAGATTGGAGATGATGACACTCAGCAGACACAAATCAATAGTAACCCCCTAAGACAGCATCTGTCTCCCCGTTTCCCTCTGTCTCATTAATCCTTTATTCTGCGCACTACCTGCCCATCAGTGAGGGTTTTATGCATCTACAGTATATGTTATCTATATGTCTTTGTATCGGTGTGCCTGTGCATAGGAGAGGGCTCATTAGATGACTGATGAAATCAATACACTCTGCAATATCGCTCCTTTTTTCCTATTTCTCACTTGTTCTTCTCTTCCCCTTTTCGAAGCACAATATGTAAATACAGTAAATTCTAAGACAAACCCAAGTAATAGTCACTCTCTCACTCACTCCCACTCTGCAATGCTCATACACACAAACACAAGCTTGTATTTACAGAAAAAATGCCCTCTGCTTAGCATTCTTCTCCTGCTCTCAGTGACCCACTTTCTTAGAAAGCAGATATTTTTTTGTAATTTATTAGTGAAAGTGAGTGTTTGCTTATTCCCGTCGCTTCCTGTCCTCACTGCTAACGCCTCCTCCCCCCCTCCTCCTGTATGCCACTCCGGTTGTGCAAAGCCAAAGGTCCTCCAAGCCGCCATTTAGCCAGCCGCTTGTAAAGCCAGCATACTGCAGTTAGAAACACCCTGCAAATATTATGGCTTATTATTGTAATTTTGATCATTTGAATGTCTCAACCTAATTTGCTGTACACATTGTTATTTTTTTCCAACAGATGAATAGAATAGAATAGAATAGGATAGACTATCTAAATGTAATACACCTTTAGCTCAATCAATTTAACAGGTTTTAAAGGACCACTATGTAGGATTTTAGGGGATCTATCAGCAGAAATGTAATATAATATTCATAACTATGTTTTCATCAGTGTATAATCATCTGAAACTAAGAATCGTTGTGTTTTCGTTAGCTTAGAATGAGCCCTTCATATCTACATAGGGAGCGGGTCCTCAGACACAGAAGTTGTAGTACCGCCGTTTGGCCACTACAAAAATTGGGATCAACGTCCAGCGCTCTTCCTCGGGGCTTGCCCACAACGGACAAACCAAACACTGGCTTTAGAGAGAGCCGTTCACGTTTTTACGTTGCCTGAAGGCCACCGTAGTTCTCCGACACGCTTGTGAAACTGCGGTAACGTGAGCCGCTGAGTGCAAAACCGTGGTACCGCCAGCCGCCGCCTCACTTCTGTTGCTCCTAAAGTAGGGTTATTACGGTAATGATGGCCTCTGAGCGAGGCGAACGGCGTTACCACGGTTTTGCAATCGGCTGCTCACGTTACCGCAGGCTTGGAAAGGGAGGAGTGAGCGGAGGGGTTCTCAGTTGGTTGCAATCTGCAACCACAGAGCTTGAAGTTGCCAAATCCTACACACTGTACCTTTAATCATTGAAAACAATGTTTACATATAATCAACATATTGGTCAAACATCAGAGAAAATTACAGTGAGAGGTTTGTCATTTACAAAACTTTCCATACAGTAGTAGTTTTATGCAGTTATTGGAACAGTGGAGTCACAATTTATATCTTAGGAGAACGATTGATTGAGGATGTTGACGTCCTATCTGGTAAAGAGGACCTTGGTATGAACGGGAGCTTTCTTACAATGCTAATTCTAAGAATATCCCCAGCAGCAGTGGAAACAACAACTAATACCAGCTTATAATACTAAATATTATTGGTCCAAAGAGTGTAGCTGAACAAGCAGTTGTACTAGCTGTGGTGATTAGAGTAATATTGGTAGTACAAGTAACTTTTGTTGTGATCATTGTGCTAATAGTGGTATTTATCTTGGCTGATCTTGTTACAGTATACTGCAGTTGTATTACAGTAGTGGATATACCACAGTGGAAAGGTAGGCTATTTTATCACTAAAACACTTCAAGTAATAAAAGGCAAGAATAAAGTACAAAAGGGCACCGGCATCAAAAAGTTTGAACCATTAGTTCTCTATATGTCATTAACCATCGGTGCTCAGAACAGTTGGAAGGCACAATAAAGGAACAGGTCAGCTCAGGAGATGTGTTCTGACTTTGAAAGCCTAATCACATTTAAAATGAAAAGGTATTAAGGTGAAATAGCATTAATATGAAAGTAACAAAGAATCGAGATGGTGGGGTATAATTTATAGCACTTGCATATAATTTCCTGGGCGGGTATGAAAGCCCTTCAGAATTTTAAATGGCTTCAACAGTAAATCTATGTTTCTACAACTCACCAACAATATGGATTACTGACAGTTTCCATTTTAATCTGAATACATTTGTGCTCTACAGAAACCTCATACGTCCAGTCAAATAAGGAGATTGGTCTTCTCAAGTTAAATTAAAGCTGCAGTGCGTAGAAATGGAGCAAATGTGCTTAAAAAAAGTTGTTTTTATAAAACGGTCACTATATCCTGACAACGGTGCATGAGACAGGTAATCTGAAAAAAAAATCATGTGCCTCTGTGTCCTCCGGTGCTCCTAATGACATCTGCAAGATTTAACAGACCGGAGGAAAACAACCAGACAGAGCTGATCTGGAGCCTACCGTCTCTGAGCAGCTGTCAATCACTCGCAAACTCCGATCAAACGGTCAAACTAGGCAGTGCTGATCAAATATGAATCAATATTCTGTTACTGTAATGCCTATTTCTCTCCTCAAATGTTTTCAGAAACATCTTGTAGTGTACTGTTGAGCTATAAAATGAGAACGTTTGTGACCCAGCAGCCATGTTGAGATCAGTTGTGGAAATACCAAGCACCGCCCACCAGCCGGAGCAAACTTTCTCATTTTACAGTTAAACACTACAAGATGTTTCTGAAAACATTTGAGGAGAGAAATAGACATTACTGTAACAGAATACTGATTCATATTTGATCAGCGCTGCCTAGTTTGACCGTTTGATCGGAGTTCGCGAGTGATTGACAGCTGCCTCTGTTGAACGAACAGCCAATAGGAACGCTCTCTCTCTGAAATGACCTGTGATTGGCCAAAGTCTCCCGTCACTGGCTAGATTTTTTTAAATCCTGAAAACAGAGCCATGAGGAGGTGCAGAAGTCTAGTTTTCTCTCAGAACACTTGAATTACAATATGCTGAAAGCTTATTATGGATTTTTTGTCTAATGATGCCAAAAACATTGACTATTTAAATTCAGCACAGCATTCCTTATTTTTCTTGTTTATTTTATAAACACGAATCTCATTCTGTTTTTGGTCTTTTGTTGTAATAGCTGCTACAAAGTGTTGCCTTTACCACTACAAAGAATGTGATGTAACCGTCTTTTGTGCTATTAAACTACAATAGGTGCCCACATACTGCAGCAAGCTGGCTAGAAGTTTGAGAGCAAAGAGATTACTGAGCTTGTGGGTTACAAAAAGCCCATCACTTTTTTTTATTTTGTTGAGGAATTAAAATCACAACTCCCCCACAAGGTTTAACAGTAAATCCTGGCATCCACAGGCTCATAATGATCACCGACACTACACTACAGCTGCCCTGACACTGCACCAACACCTGGGCTTACTCTTAACTCGCATCTCACCCATTAATTTCCACCCTCAGCATAACTCTAGACAACAAAAGCCTAATGGGACAGCAGACCTTGTCAACTTGAAATGGACCAGCAAGCAATTCAGAAACAGCATTTTCGCGAACACCTACAGTAGAGACTAATGGAAGGTCTGACCCTGATGGCTAAATCATACTTCAATTTCATGTTTCCTGCTAGTGTTGTGTTGAATAAATTCTGCTGATTAATAGCTGAGTTAGATTTTGTAAGCATAAAAACAGCCGTGCCATAGACATATTACTGCATATTAAAGGTCCAATGTGCAAGATATGGCCAGAATTTTAGTTTAAAGCATTCAGAAAATGAACTAACATTATCAGACGTCCTATGTGTTGCAGAGATATCTACTGAAATGAGCATACTAACCACCTTGCCCCGGCCCGTCCATGGTCCATGTGTGTTTTATGGTTTGTTTATTGAATTAAATTCAAAGTGGAAGAAACGAGAAAACGACTCGCTTCCTCTACTTGACCTACCCGTCGCCGGGAGTAGAGCTTGAATTCAGCCAGTGCAAACCCCAGCTCCGGGGATCTGATCCCGGGGGACTGCCCCCGACTCCCCGCCGGATCAGCAAACACAGGTTGGACCTGTTGAGCCGCGGTCAGGACGAGGCGAAGGTACAGGTTTCTGCCACTTTGGATTTAGTCCAATAATCGAACTGTCAAAACGTACACAGATCGTACAGCCCCCGGTTAGTGGCACAGTAAACATAGATGGCTAACGTTAACTCATGTTAAGGCAGACGCCACACGTGAAGATTATAAGATAGCACGGGCTATGATCGTCTCTCAGAGTTTCCGCAGTTTGGTTGAATTTTGCATGTTCTTTCAAATTTCAAAATTTCAAATTTAGCCCAAACATCCACTTGAACTCAAAGATGATCTGATTAGATTTTGGTCCCATTCTCGTGAAAGCGATATCTCAGGAACGCCTTGAGTGAATTTATTCAAATTTTGCACAAACATCCACTTGGACTCAAAGATGAACTGATTAGATTTTGCTGGTCAAAGGTCAAGGTCACTGTGACCTTACAAAAAACGGTTTTTGGCCAAAACTCAAGAATTCATGTGCTAATTATGACAATTTTACACAAATGTCTAGTAGAATAAAAATGATGAAGTGGTGACATTTTGGACAGACATGGATGTAAACTGCAAATTGACTGGTTGGCGGAGGCATACGACTGCGAGGCGGTAATTCTAGTTTGACTGTAAATTTAGGTGGTATGGACCCTGGCTACATATTACACATTGCACTTTTAAGTGTCAAAATAAAATTCAAAGCAGAGGATAATTTCATATCTACTTTATTTCTATTTTGTACTTTTGTACATATTTATACACATACATGCTGCTATGCTGAGCCACTATTTTTCAACCTTAGCCTCACATTTCCTTGTAAATCTTTAATGTTTTACAGCAGTGGAGTCTGGTGGTAATTTCTGCTTTAGTTTAATTTCATGTTCATCCCTATTTTGGTTGTAGTTGTAAAGGCCCTTAAACTGTTCTGTTCTTTGGACACTTTTATTAAATTCTAAATACCTCCCTTTGTGTGGTAGAGACAAGTTAGGATAATTAAAATGTCTTCTTTAATATCTCGCATTTCAAGTCACTGGAGGCTGTGGTGTATAATGAATTTAGTAATAAAAAGTGGTAACAAACCCCTGTATTAGATATCCTTAAAGTAGGTGAGTAATAATTATAATTACAGTTATCCCTCCACCAGGCAATTCTTGAACAATAGTGTAGTGATTAAAAACTGACACCAGTACTGTATGAATGAATGATGATTACAGGTTAGCTTATTAATATTTAAATGAATAGTTGCAGTCACAGCACAGCATGTGTTGTGAGAATTTAAGCAGTGGCTTAAACATGACACAGTTGATGATAATTAACAAAGTAATCCAGTGTTTCCAGTCACGTATCCATGATTTTTAGCAGTGGTTTTAGAGGCTTTTAGTTTTGATGCCGGCATTTTTGAGGCCTTTAATTAGCGTAGGCCGATTATTTCTCAACAGTGGTGTATTATCTGAAGAGGCTCTGCCACCTGCAGTGGCTTCACTGGATGTTTGCAGAGTAGCATGTGTCTGTCGGTCTGTATCTTTCTCTCCTCTTCACCACTTCCTCTTCTCTTCTCTCCGATTCCCTCAACACAACAAAGAGTCCCCTCTGTTCTCATCGGTTCCCGATCAGCGCCATTTGTTTACTGTTTCACCGAATCTTTGTCTTTTCCCTTTCATGTGTGTCCCTCTCTCTCACCCTGTGTCCCCCCCCTTGCTCCTTTCCCTCTCTCCTTATCTCTATTCCATCGTCCCCCTCCTGCCTCTGACTGACAGTGTTATAAATTGATTTTCAGCCCGGTGTGTTCCCCCTGTCTCTCTCTAGGCATTTCCCTTATTTAGCCTCAACCACTCCAGGGTATAGTCTAGACCACGGGCCGACTGTCAGTCACAGGCAACGTGGAGCAGTCTAATTCTTGGCTGACAAGCGGTCCTGACAGCAGGAACCAATGGGACGCTTCAAACATGCTTACTCTCCCTTGCTCTGTCTCTCTCTGTTGCATTTTTGCCTTTGCTATCTCTCTTTCTCCTTCCTCTCATTCTCCCCCTGTCTGCCCCCGCCACTCCACTCTTCATTTGGTCATCCTTTTTTTTTTTGCTTTTAGTTTGTCTACCTTTCTGTCACTCTGTCATCCCCTCCGCCTCTGCGTTTCCTTTTTTTCTCGCTTCCAAAGCCACCTCAAGAAAATTAACAGATACAATCATTTTCAAGAGACATGGACAGCTCATTTAAATTAACTAACACTGCATTCATGTGCACGCCTGCTTGTGCGCAAGTACACACACATCTCATTTCGCCCCTGGAGCTTGAGTGCTGCTGTGATCTGAATACTGATTGGACGGTTTGTCTGTGTGCAATGATTTGATTGGTCAGTTTGCTCCACTGGGAAAGCCATTCTTTAATCATAAATGAGAGTCTGTGAGATTAGACGGAATAGCCCTTTAAGCGTATCTGGTATCACTGAGGCCCCCAGAGACAGGCAGAGACGGAGAGAGAGATGAAAGAGAGACGGACAAATGGAAAGAGAGCGAGAGAGAGAGAGAGATGGAAGAGAATTTAAAGCGTGTTTTTCCCAGAGTCAGACTGGTGTAATGTCACTACACTGCGGAGGATAAGAGTAATATTTTATATCACAGGATGTGTGCTCACCCACACAGATATGTGTCATGTGGAGACGTTGCTGGCCCCCCAAGTAGGAGCCGGGGACGCCCAGCAACCTTGAGGGGGGTACCGCGGGTCCCATTCAAATGAAGTATAGGGTAATTCTACTGTTTCCTCATTTAGTAGTCAGCGCCATGAGGAAATGACTATATTGATCATAGGGTTCCCCGTGGAAAATGACAAGCTTAGTAATTGATTTCACCCCCTCAGAATCATCAAGCTTATATCCCGATGTGTGAAGTCACATTATCTTGGCAATGGCATTATCTTGTATGGCAATGGCAGACTTTTATTCATTTATATATTCGTTTTGGTTCGGTTTCAATCATTTTACCCACTTCTTGATGTTGTTTCACTCACTGTCTTTAAAGGCTCGAGGGAGCTGGAGCCTGCAAGCATATACTAGATTTCTGGCTAAGGGCATATAGTGCTGCATCAAAAAAGGCAAGGGGAAGTAGTGTGGGTGTGTTGTTACAGGTACCCTTGAGAAGCTGCAATGCAAACCGGAATCCATTTTGTAGGCTCGTCAGATGCAAAGACACTCCACAGTTTACAATCCTTTGAGGACGTTTGGAAGGTTTTAAATATGCTATTGATAATATTGATAACATTCTGCCACTAAATGTCGCATTATCCCTCCCCTGATCCATCGCATTCACTTCACAACCAGTCTTTGCCAGGCACTTACCGTCAATCTCGACCATTCATCCGTTTTTTCCACACTAACTGTCGACACAGAGATAACCACGTGATACCAACGTAGTTGTACTATTGGCCCACAAGCCTTGTTAGAAGTGGGAACCAAACATCAGATATCTTCCACAGATATAGACAAAACATTATTTTGGGCCCGCCAAAATTTTTGAAATGATTAATTCACCGTCATGATATTTTTTTCCAGGAAAAGGCATACTTTTATTCGGTACCTTTGTAAAGGCTCTGTGGATGTATTATTTTTTTTAAAAGTATTTGTCTACGTAAAAATGTTATCAATAAGATCTTTAAAGCTGCAGTGGGTAGAAATGGAGCAAAGATGATTAAAAAAAGTTATTTTTAAAAAACGGTCACTATATCACGGTCACTCTGTGTCCTCCGGTGCTCCTAATGGCATCTGCAAGATTTCCCAGACCGGAGGTAAACAACCAGTCAGAGCTGATCTGTTGTCTGCCGTCCAGCTTCCGCCTATGAGAGCCACGAGTCAATCACTTGCGAACCCTGACCAAACTGTCAAACTAGGCAGCGCTGATCAAATATGAATCAATATTCTGTTACTGCCTATTTCTCGCTTCAAATGTTTTCAGAAACATCTTGTAGTGTACGGTTTAACTGTAAAATTAGAGAGTTTGTGAGCTGGCGGCCATGTTGAGAACAGTTGAGGAAATACCAAGCATCGCCCACCAGCCGGAGCACAGCCAATACGAACGCTCACTAGGAACGCTCTCTCTCTCTGAAATGACCTGTGAATGGCCAAAGTCTCCCGTCACGGGCTACATTTTCTGAAGCCTGAAACCAGAGCCTTGAGGAGGTGCAGAAGTCTAGTTTTCTCTCAGAACACTTGAATTACAATATGCTGAAAGGTTATTATGGAATTTATTTATGCCAAAAACTTGTTGCCTACTGAAGCTTTAATGGCAGCTGACATTTTCTCCTCCATCCTGATGCTTGCAAGGCAATATTTTTCACAGCACAACACAAGCTCGCAGGTACCTTACCTTGTAGCTTGTATTTGTATTTGGCCATCTTTTTGGCCAGACTACCCTGCGTTTTATCGCTACAGCCCTCTGCGGCAGCTCCCCTGCTGCACCAACAAAGTGATATAATTGAAGCTGATCTGGGGCCTGCATTTTTTGACCCAGAGAAATTGAGAAAGACTCTTAGCTGCCTAATGCAGGCTGTACAAAATCCTGAACAGGTCACAGGGCCAACACAAACAGACACTCACATTCATACCTACTGGCAATTCAGAGCCTCCACCAGTGCACCTTGCTTGTTTTTGGAAACTCCACACAGAAAGGTCCTGGGACTCGTGTTGTGTAGTAGCAGCGATTACTGAGAGCTTTTCATGATGTGCTATTTAAAGTTGTAAAACTAGCCCAGGCTACATTTTTAGAAAACTTTAGCACTGTAAAAAGTGGAACGTCTTGAAAATGATGTGACGGGTGCCGGCATAAGCCACTTGTTAAGCTTGTATGTTTCTTTTCTGCAGTGTATTATCTGAGACATTCAAGATGAGATATTGCTTTGAGGAAAGAGATCAAGCCTATATCGCAGTCCAGGGTTCATTAAATCCACTCAATTCAAGAAGCAGATTTTCTTCTTTGTCTTTAAGCTTCTTTTATCCAGGGAAGGTTTTGCTGAGCATGCACGCTCTTTTCCAGCTAAACCCTGTTCCTCATTAGGATCGGTGCATATTCACACCTGGGAGCTACCCAGTCCTACCACAAATCTTTTACTGTTTGCCAATTAGCATTTCTATTTAAGTCTTTGGGGGGAAATGCCTTGCTTAAAGTGATACTCCACCCAAAGCCATTTTAGTATTACACACACACGCCCTCTGTAGGCTCCAAAGGTGGCTCTGAAAAGTTTCTAGCTGTCTTCTTTATGAAAGTGGAGTTAGTGTGTGTCTTAGCAGATTTGGTTAAAGACCACTAACATTGAATAAATACAGAGGCATAAATGCTATTTCACTATATCCACACTTTGTATAGGATTTGGTGAACTAAAGCTGTAGCCCATGGCAACAGAGTCAGTGGAAAGGGTTAACTAGTAAGGTCAGGGTTGTGGAGAAGCTGTTTTTTGTGTGTGTGTGTGTGTGTGTGTGTGTGTGTGTGTGTGTGTGTGTGTGTGTGTGTGTGTGTGTGTGTTTGTGTGTGTGTGTGTGTGTGTGTGTGTGTGTGTGTGTGTGTGTGTGACTCCATGTGTGTTTGTGAAATAATGCATGGATTCGTGTGGTTATCCCCTCTGAATCTGCCTGTTTGTGTACGTGTACATGTGTGTTGGTGTGTACATGTGAGTGTGTCTGTGTGAACCTCTGTGTGTGTGTGTGTGTGTGTGTGTGTGTGTGTGTGTGTGTGTGTGTGTGTGTGTGTGTGTGTGTGTGGAATGGCTGTCAGTTTCGGTCTGGTAGTCAGCATAATTAGAAGTCTCTCTTTTACCCCTGTCTCCCTCTCACTGTTTCTCTCTCTCTCTCTCTACTCCTCCTCCCTTCCTTTTACTCTCCTCTCTCTCTTTCTATATTTCTCTCTCTCTCCCTCCTACGCTCCCTCGCCTCCATCCCTCTGAGTGATGAGTTTTAAATCATCCTTTCATTCTTCGCACAGTGATGAACGAGGGGAAATCTGTCCTTTTCTCTCTGTTTATTCTGCTCTCCATCTCTGTCCTTCTGTCCCATTTTCACTCTTTATTCACCCTCACCCTGTTTCCTAGCTATTCAATTTAATGAAGTTAACTGCATTTAAACTAAGACACCCTCCAGTCTGTTGAGTTCAGATAAAAAAGTGATGGACTGAGTCATATTTTCCTGTTTGGACTGTAGGCTACAAATTGCGGGGTTCATCCGTGATAGCTGTACAAGTTGACAATTTTTATGTAACACGTCAAGCCAGTGCGAGTTTTGATTTTGTTTTATTGAAATGAACATACATTTTTGTGAGATTTAACTTCCTGATGGAGCTAATGCATGCCTTACAGTGGCTTTATTGGGAGAATAGAACTGCAAACAAGCTGAGGTTGGAAGTGCAGACCCGTTATTGTGTGTGTGTCTGCGGCCTACGTGCCAAGACCCATGTACACACTGGCTAGTGTTTGGAAACCCCCAATACAGAAGGGCCAGATAAAATATCAAGTTTACACATGGTCGGAACAACAAGTCCTTATTTGGCTACCGAGAACTGCTGAATACCAACTGTTGGGCTCATCTCCTTATTACACAGCCTTGTATGGCCTTCTGACTCCCTCCAACCTGCAAGACCAACACATATACTGTACTTACTGCATATAAGAAGTGGATATAGTCAGCGTGACGTCAGCCATTGGTTTGCTGACTGCCGTTTTGAAGCCTCGATTTTGTAAACTCATATTTACAAAGTTTACTAAGGTAATAAATCAAGTGAGAAGTAATTTTTCTCATAGACTAACTAATATTAATACGAGATACAAACGTATAAAAATGTGATTATTCTATGTCACTATATGAAAATCATCCTATCAACCAGGTATCTCTGCATTAATGGCCTGATTCCAAACACCTGTGTCAAGGTTGAATACACATGCACATGCAAAAACATACTTTAACCACTAGAGGGATAATTTTTAAAAAACATATCATGAAATACATTGACCACAAGGGATAATTGAACAGAAGGTAAAAATCTCGCTCCAAATGCAGGATGTCCTGATCACTAGGAACATATTAAAAAAATGGATAATTCAATTTTAAAGACTTATAGGGAAATGTAGCAGAGACTAATATACAGAAAAGGAATATACTGTTACCTCAGGTATTTAATGACTTGTTTGTACAGATATCTAACATTCACAGGGGGACTCAAGCCTGTAAATAACAGGATTTCTTTTTGTTTTTGTTGTTGAGAATGTTTTTAAAAAAAATGTTGTTTTTCATCACCATTCCTACGATGTTTACCATTACCACAGAATATTACCCCAGAGTCGTCAAAGCCACGTGTCCTGTTAAGTAACTCCTAACTAGTTTAATTGTAGGTGCATAACTAAATCTCACCCCTGGGAGCTCAATAAGCACCTCACTTAGAGCATCATCACTCAGAATAAAGTCCCAATTGCACTTTATATTATGCTTAATTTGCAGCCTTTCTAACTATAATATGTGATAAAAAATAAGGCCTTTGTGTGAGTTTCCGTCTTCTTTCCTGGCAGAACAATTCATCCGTCTCCAGTAATAAGGTTCTATTGTGTGCTTAATCCTGAATGTGGTCCTCATAACGCTCTGCTTGGAGCGCTGCTGCGTGTCAACAGACTGGGTGACAAAATCTTGATTGCAGTCACATAAGCATCAATCAATCTGTGTATTTGGCTGTGGGGGATATTGACAGCCATTGAGCAATATTCTGTTCCAATACATGTGTTTTCTACAGATGAAAGTAAAAAAAAAAAAGATTAAACCCAAGAAATGTATGATCGTGTGTGGTCATATTTATTTGGTCATAATTATTACCTAATTCCAAAATCGTGTTAACCATATTCACATAGGTATAGAGAAATCCAATAGCTCATCTTCAAAACCAGAGAAAAATGAGATTGCCTTATCAATATACCATCTGAAACAAGGTGGTGGTGGTAAAATAACAGTAAAAACAACTGTAGAGTTCGATGCATTGACTCATAGCAGTGTCTTTTTCCCTATTTGTAAAATACACGTTTAAAAATGAAAATATTATATTCAATTAGCTTGATAATTAAATGATTCAGAGGTATCAAATTAACTAATTATCTCAAAACCTCTAACTTCGTGGTAGACAATGTTTTATAAAGACTCCATATCAATAATAGCCATAATCCATGAAGCAGTATTTGAAATCAGTGGTTATCTTGGACATGCAGGGGCTGTTATATCACAGAGTTTAATTAAAAGAATCAAATACTTTGGATAGAGGCTCTGATAAGTCTGCCTTCTCTTTGTAATTGTGGATATTTGTTGTCCTCGGGTGAACCGCTGCTTCATGGAGCATAAATCCCACTTAACTTTGATCATAAAATGTAATTCCTGTTGGGAACCATGTGGATCTACCCTTTCTGAACTGGGCCAAAATGGCAGTTCAATAAGTTCTTTTCTTGCTGTGCCGTGCACAATCTTTTTTTTTTCTGCAGCGTCTTGAAGAAGAAAGCAGGCGAGGCAGGCAGTGGCATTTTCAGCCCTTTGTTTTCTTTTGAAACAGTCAAAAAGTGATATGGACGTGTACGTTGTGAGCGTATATGTCAGTGTTAGTATATTCTGTAGGTCTGTGTATGTATGTATGTGTGTGCTCTGCCTGTCCCTCCCGGTTCCTCAACATCTCAGCTCTGATTGGTTGTGAAGGGACAGAGATACTGGCCCTTAATTGCAGCTCAGACTGCCATTGGTCATTATATCAGTGTGATGGTCCTCGAATTGTCTGGGTAAATGAGGGTTGGACAGACACACACTGAGTTTTTTGGTTGCGGTTCTGTCTGTGTCTGGATAATTGGTTGGAAAAGCATCCAGCGGGATCACCCTGCTGTCCCCCTGGCCCTGGCTGCCATGGTAAATAACGAGGTTCATAAACATGAAAGGCAGGGGGATGATCATCGTGATTTGAGCTTTGCACTCAGAGGAGATCAATTAAGGCATCGCAGTTCGAGGACTTTCAAGCACACAGTAAGAGCAATTTTCAATTAAAGCTTCAGTAGGCAGAATGTTTTTAGCTTCATTGGGCAAAAAATCCATTATAACCTTTCAGCATATCGTAATTCAAGTGTTCTGAGAGATAACTAGACTTCTGCACCTCCTAATTGCTTTGTTTTCTGGCGTTCCTGTTGGCTGTGCTCTGGCTGGTGGGCGATGCTTGGTATTTCCTCAACATGGCTGTCGGATCACAAACTTTCTCATTTTACAGCTAAACGGTACACTACAAGATGTTTCTGAAAACATTTGTGGCGAAAAATAGGCATTACAGTAACAAAATATTGATTCATATTTGATCAGCGCTGCCTAGCTTGACCGTTTGATCGGAGTTTGCGAGTGATTGACAGCTGCTCAGAGACGGCAGGCTCAAGCTCGACTCTGATTGGTTGTTTTCCTCCGGTCTGTGAAATCCTGCAGATGCCATTAGGAGCACCGGAGGACACAGAGGCACTTGATTTTGTTCAGATTACCTGTCTCATGCACTACTGTCAGGATATAGTGACTGTTTTATAAAAGTAACTTTTTTTTAATCATATTTGCTGCATTTCTACCCACTGCAGCTTTAAACACTTTCATTTTAACTTGGAAAGGCATACTGCTGCAACTATTGTAGAGCTTTTTTTAATCCTTCTTTCTCTCTATTACCAGTGATATAAGACTGAGGATAAATAGGTTTTCATCATGGATGATTAAAAAGCAGACAAAAACCACACAACTACACTGGATAACAGAATGTCAAATGCAACAAAAAAACAGGCACAGAGGTACCGTGTAGTGATTTGCAACACCATCTCCCAGCAAGAAGACATAGGATCAAGCCCAATATAACAGCAATGTTCCTCTCTGCTGTAGTGTCCTTGAGCAGGATGAGGCTAAATCCCTACCAGCTCCAAGGGTTTCTGCTCTGTAAGCTGACTCTGCAGTCTGGCTCTCCTGCGGAGTGGAAGAAGTGAAGAGTTTCTCCATCGGGGATCGATAGAGCATCGCAAAAAAAACAAAAAAAAGCTCTGGACTGACTTCACTCCTGGACACTCCGAGGTTTTCATCTAACACCTGTGGTGTGTTTGATATAAAAGGATGATTAAGATCAAAGAGAGAAGATAATGATCCTGATGTGAACCGTAAAGTCCAACGAGATCAATTACATTTACATTTTACAATTTAGGCATTTAGCAGGCTCTGTAACCATGAGAGGTTTAGAATGAGCACAGCAGCAGAATCTGCTTCACTTCTAATTCATCAGTACAAGCAGCCGGTAAAAGGAAGTGCAAAGGATAAAATCTAAATCTACACACTCCTCTTACTCCACATTAACAACCTTTTAATACGATAATGTCAGGTTGTAACACAGCCACAGAAGATACTGATTACCGTCTGTTAATATTGTATATTTGGACACTTATAACAGTTACCATCGACAGTTTATAAACATAGTTTGTATATAAGAAAGGGACATAGTCACTGTACGTCACCCATTGGTTAGTGGACTGTCGTGTGTGGCAGTGAGACAAGAGGGTGGAGCCAAGTACAACCGATCGCTGAATAAGACATTTTTAGGCGACCAAAATGTTAATATTAACTCTCATGAACTGAAAACACACTGTGAAAGGGTTAAAGTTCTATGACAAAAACACGGACAACTCCCAGACCCGAGAACAACGGGGTAGCGACCTGTCAATCACAAGGTAGCCACGCCCTAAAGCATCCCCTGCTTTATGGTCTATTTGACTCTAAATGGGACCATAATTTACTAAATGAACATCATGCTGTATTGAAGAAGACTTGAAACTAGCAATTGAGACTATAAACTCATGTTTACAATGTTTACTGAGGTAATAAATCAAGTGAGAAGTAGGCTCATTTTCTTATAGACTTCTATACAATCAGACTTCTTTTTGCAACCAGAGGAGTCGCCCCCTGCTGGTTATTAGAAAGAATGCAAGTTTAAGGCACTTCCATGTTGGCTTAACTTCTCACACCCGGAGGTTGCCCATTGTTCATAAACCATTTTAACTTAACTGTATGCAACATAGTATGCATTGCAGTATTATCATAGAAGCAATAATTCATGCTTTGCAATCACTTAAATCATAGGTGAATCCAACCTAGACATACTGTAGGTTAAACTGACTATAAACAAACTTTAGAAAATGGAAGACAATTTTAAACACAGCCATGGTACATTATTTAGGGCTGTCACACTGTCACAAATTTTCACTACACGATTATTGTGGCCAAAATAATTCACAATAACGATATTACCATGATATCTATAAAAAAAAAAGAAAAAAAGAATGCTGTAGGGAGGTGGAGAGAGCGTCTGTAACTATAACTGTGTACATACAATGATTTAAGAGGTGCTGTATTATTTACACAATATTATCATATGTGTATTATTAACATGATATCAATATTTCATTTTTTAAATAACACGGTTATTGTCAATACCTCTATATCGCGACACCTCTATACAGTATAAGCCTGATAATGCACTCTGAGGTGTTCCGATATTGAAAATAATGTAATTAATTATTGTCTGCATATCCGGCACTGTGACACGTTCTGTATGTTGGGCTGCTGTCCTACAGTATGCAGAGAGAAACATCAACATTATGCCAGTTGCAGTTGATATAGTTGCTAGTTTGGCATCTTCTCCTTTCCTCCTCCTCTCTCACGATGAAGAGCCTATAGTAGCTCATTAAGATCTAGTTGTATTTATTTTCTCCCTCTCTAAAGAAACAATTATCTGCCTTTGATACTGCATAGTGTGTGCGGGAGTTTGCATTTGCGTCATCTCTCTGTCGATTTTTCATCCGAATAGACACAGTGAATGTAGATATATAATGTATATCTCTTAAAGATACAAACAAATGCTAGCAAATTCGTGAGTCATGTTCGAAAACATTGTTAAAGCTGACTTACAGACCTATTGGTGTCACGCATTTCGACATGTCAGTAATTGATTGGCAAAAACAAAGAAGTAGCCAGCTTTTGATCTTTTAGAGGCACACAGGGTGAATCCAAGAGAATGCTCTGGTCGCTTATCGATTTCGCCTGTTAAGTCAGGTGGAAAGGGGGGGGAGTTCAGTGGCAACTGAGTTTGGGTTCAAGCACCCCATGCTGAATGTGACTACCAGCCCCTGGGGTGCTGCTCTGAAACAGACCCTGCCCTGTGCCCTCGCTGTGGGGGAGGCCATTGAAGAGAATGTGCTCCTAGCTGCACCACAAACTACTGATCCATGGAGCTATAAGACTTTCTGACAAACACTTGGTTCAACAGTGTTGGCGCTAGCTACAGTATATATCCCATTAATATGTAATCATACATCAGCATCAAAGAAGCAGGATATATCAGACCCACGCTGACCTACTTAATATGCTGACTTGTGCTTTTTCCCTACATTGATATGAACCATTCATTTGCTTCAGAATGGCACATTTTAGCACTGCTACCTGTAAAAGGCCAGTAGGTCAGCACTTTTCAATCCATTTATTAAAAAAAGTTGTGAAAAAGAATGATACTTGTAGCACCATGTAGTGCCGTTGGGTCCAGAGGGATATAGAGAAGTAGTGTGTGTGTGTGTGTGTGTGTGTGTGTGTGTGTGTGTGTGTGTGTGTGTGTTTTTGTGTAATAACAGTGTGTGAGCGTACCCTGCAGTTGTTACTGTGTCTGTCAAAACACAGCACTTGCTGCCAGATACACACTGACTAATGCCAACTACATGCACAGAGAAACACACATGGATGCACGAAGGCACACATACAATATTCCTTCATTGTCTGTTCTGTTGTGTGTTTTAAACTCTGCTTTTTCTTCTCGCTTGTCTCTTTATCCTCTTGTTTACAACACAGCTGCTGTTGTTTGCCATCATTTAATTTTCTCATTGTTAGAGTTAATCAAACTATGTTAAAATATATGAAATGTTTTTCTCTCTTCTCTCCTTTAGGTTTCATCTACACATGCGGCGGTACACTGAAAGGCCGAAATGGCAGTATAGAATCGCCAGGCTTTCCCTATGGCTACCCCAACGGGGCGAACTGCACCTGGGTTATCGTCGGGGAGGAAGGAAGTAGAATCCAGCTCATGTTCTTGTCATTCGCCATAGAAGAAGAATATGACTTCCTGTCCTTGTATGATGGACACCCACACCCTGCCAACTTCAGGACCAGGTAGGACCAGTTATTGTTTTAATGAGAACTTGTTGTGCCTCCGCGCCGGCGACAAGCATGCCCTGATGTTTTCGGGTTGTCCGTCCGTCTTTGCGTACGAACTTGCATACTGTATGTCCGTCCGGTCCATTCTTGTGAACGCAATATCTCGGGAATGCCTTGAGGGAATTTCTTCAAATTTGGCACAAATGTCAACTTGGACTCTAGGATGAACTGAGCAGATTTTGGTGGTCAAAGGTCAAGGTCACTGTGACCTTACGTCCATCCCATTCTCGTGATATCTCAGGAACACCTTGAACTAATTTCTTCAAATTCGGCACAAACGTCCACTTCGGCAAAAATATCAACTGATTAGATTTTGGTGGTTAAAGGTCAAGGTCACTGTGACTTCATGTCCGTCCATTCTCGTGATATCTCAGGAACGGCTTCAGTGAATTACTTCTAATTTGGCACAAACGTCCACTTGGATTCATGGATGACCTGATTTGATTTTGGTTATCAAAGGTCAAGGTCACTGTGACCTCACAAAACACATTTTGGGCCATAACTTAAGTATTCATATCCTAATTATGACAATTTCACACAAATGTGCAATAGGATAATTTGATGAAGTGATGACATTTTGGACAGACATGGATATAAACTGCAACTTGACTGGTTGAAGGAGGCATACAACCGTGAAGCGGTAATTCTAATGATTTTCTTGTGGGGGAGACAAGGTGGAATTTTTCTGATTTTTTACTACTAAGTCATAACGTAATGGCAGTAGGCTGTTAAGTAAGACAAATTAGAATGATTTTACACACTTTATTTAGACTACTTTCACAGCAAATTATTTGTCTTCAACATCGTCTAATCTCCATTAAAAAGTAGCACGGTAAACACAGCACAAACACCTGTTATGGCACACAGCCCATTGTTTATTATTGGGTTACCAGTGATGTGCAGCCAGTTTTCTTAAAGATGAAGCTATGAAAAGCTGCTCCTTTGTGTTTCTGCCAATTAACGATGAGCTGCGATGAGCTAATGTGTTTACATGATCAAATATTAGGGATCATGAATTCAAAAGAAAACTGGAAACAAAAGGAACCAGACGGATGTACTGCTTCTAAAAGACGAGTGCACAAATGAATGAATCTCATATTTTGAGTTTTGATTTGAATGCATTTTTTTGGAAAGCACATACTGCTATATAACAACACAAATACTGGTTGTTTCAACAATTGTAGAAGATGTTATCGTGCCGGGCTGGATTCTCTCGTGCAATACTATTGCAGCGGAACAAATGACCTTGTATAGCAACAGGATGCTGCCCTGCTGTAGTACACAAATTCCCCAGGCTCAATCAGTGACAGTGCGGTTTCCCTTTAGTTATTGAACTATTCTATCGAGCTCTTCTTGCAAGAAACACAATACCCAGTAAGAAGCTCATTTCAGATAAGCTATTAAACTCTCCTTGCCTTATGATTCTATCAGGCAATCAATAGTGCCTAATAGCATCTGTCTGCGACTCTATTCACATTCGACATGTTCTTTTAACCCTGCAATTTAATTGTTATTAACTTATTCAATTATTTGAGAGTGCTGTCTATTGACATGTTTGATTTTCACATGGCTTAACGCTGATGGAGGAAATACTTTTGCTTGTTTATTCACGCAGGAGCAGTCCTTGCTTAGACTTTTAATTGTTGCATGAGGTATTCGATAGCCTTTAAATCTGCAGGGTGAAACCAACAACGTGTTTTTGTCAATGGAATTGGAAAGCTCTACCAAGAAGAACCAAACATTTATAGCAAAATGGTATGAATGAAAACGTAGTTATTACTTCCAGCTACAGTAACACATTCACACATGCAGCAGTTGGTTACAACCAATATATTATACATGCTCGCTATGGGCTTCTCTGTCTTGCTCACGTGTAATCCTGGTGAAGCAACAGAAATTAGAAACCTAACTGTGAATGAGCTCCTCTTCATTTCATTTTGGATCCCGTGGATGTGAACATCCACCTGGAACTAATTCTTGGAATCAAGAATATCCAACCTGAAACTAAGGAAAGCTCCACACAAGAGGCTCGTCTGCTGGCTCCTCTTCTTCAAGGCAACAGCAGATTCAACACACCAGTCTTGGCCAGCTAGTTTGGTGAGGGATGCACAAACACACGGAGGAACAGTGCTACCCAACAAAAGAAAAGACAACTGAAAAAGATGCCAACTCTGTGCCCCACAAGATGTTAAGACCAGCATGGTTTGCCACAAACAAGTTCATTTGCAGGTCACATGCAATGCTAACACACAACTCAAGTGCAACCTTTGTTCTAATACTCTAAAAGCCCTGGAAACCTATTTTCTCAATTAGCTTTGTTTTTGTGATTGCTTTGTGATTGGATTCTACATGAATGCATTATTTCCTTCCACAGTTATTGGTTATTACACATGAGAGGTTTCTGTATTTGTGTTTTTGTCCTTGCTGTTCTCACTAATTTGAAGTGGTTGAGGCTCGGTTTAAAAAAGGTGATGTAATCATGCATTTCCATGCACCAATCAGAGTTTAGGAACATTTTTCCTTTATTCAGCTCAATCAGTTTCGTCCAGGAGCACAAAAACTGGAAACATCTGCCAAACACAACAGAAAGAGTGCATACAAATCTTTCACTGGCCAAGTACAGCCTGGGTATTCAATGTCACCTCAAGAGATTGTTTTTGCTATCCTGAATTGCATTGTCAACATTAGGCAGGAGCGTCTATCGATGAAGTTCTGGCTAAGGTCATGAAAAACAGATTTCTGTCATTACATCAGGCATGCGTGAGGAAACTATCACTGACGTAATGCTAAGCAAGAGAATCTGGTTTGGTTCAGTTGAGGCTAAAGGATGTGGGTCATGGAGAGATGAAATGAGTCCTCTTGATACTTGGTCATTTGCTGAAAAGCAATTCTCTCACCGTGGGGAATGAACCATGTTCATTTGGTTCAATGGGCATAATTTCGAATCAGCCAGCTGCAATAATAAACCTTTCTTGGACAATCCGGTGGCTTTTAGTGCTCAAATTGCCATACAGAGCTAATTAAACAAGGGAACAAAAAACAGAATAGAATAGAGTAAACTAGATTAGGGTGACTGTGAGATTTTCCTCCTGCTTCATACAGTGTGTGATTCCCAATTTGGCAGCGAAAAAGAGAGAGAGCAAACAGATAGGAGGAGAGAGAGAAAGTGAAAGATGCCCTCTATGCTCTTATTGGTTGATTAGGATTTCCTGCTTATCTGAGATAACAGGAAATGATGTGCTGCGCAAGTGTGTGCACGCACGCATTCACGTGCATAGGGTGTGTGTGCACGCGTGTCTGTGTGTGAGGAAGATTTATGGTCTGCATGGTTACAATCGCCCCGCTAGTTAAGCCAAATTACCTCTGCTGTCTCAGTCTCTCTCTCTCTCTCTCTCTCTCTCTCTCTCTCTCTCCCTCTCTCTCTCTCTCTCTCTCTTTCTCTCTCTCCCTCACACCCCCCACCCCACACACACACATACATGCACATGCACTGGGACACACGTGCACTGGGACACAGGGCAAAATGGTGATTAAAAGGTTAGATCCATTAACAAGAAAATGGTAATTATGGGGAGAGTGATTAACATGGCTCACACACACACACACACACACACACACACACACACACACACACACACAGAGACATATTTGTGCATGCACACACAATTGGCAGAGACACAAACTAGTCTGATCTCTCTCTTTTGGTGTCATAAATGTAACTGAAGGTCTTGTGTTTTCTTTTTGAGATTGTTATCAAATTAGAGCATCTAATGTCACATGACTGACACTCACCTCGTCTGAACTCTTAACGGCCGGGACACACTGGGAACGTCAGCAATGCGTGGCGGTTGCAGAACCTGTTGTTTTTTTATTTCGGCGCCCATGTTAACAGGTTAGAGCAGCCACACTGCCTGCGTGAGCAGCACGGTTCAGCTGCGTGTCAGCTGCGTCTAATCTAGAGATTTGAGGTCTTGCCTATTTTTACCGCGAGCTACGCGCGGTTCACAGCAGCAGTGAAAATGATCTTTTGACAGTATATTGACATCATACCAGCAACATTAGTATCTGTAGAATGTCACGGACATGAAAAAAGTAAAGATTTATGTTTCAATCAACACTTCCTGTTTCAATTTAGAAATAAAAGCCCTCAAGGGTTTTCTTCTGTGGACAGAATTCCTTCATTTGTTAACACAAGATTTTTATTCTGAAATATTTACAGGACAGTGTTGTGGAACATGCAGTGATTTGCACGGCTCCATGAATGAATAAAGTACAGGGTTTAATTGTGGATTAGTACTATTATTTACAAATGAGCACATGTTTCTTAACCTTTTTCTGTCTAAAATAAATATAAATGACATTTATAATGAAATGAAATGGCCATTATGAAAGGCAAACTTGATGTAGAAAGAAAGAGCTGACAGTAGCAGCGCTGCAGCAGAAACGCTGCTGGTGTGGACACCACACGCGTGAGATACGAAGCAGTTCAGCGAGGCAGCCGGTCACGCGCCGCTCACGCGCCCTGTCTGTCCCGGCCGTAAAGCATTACTTCCTCCATTTGAAACACACAAGCACAACAGAAAATCAGAAAAAGGCATAATTTCTCAGAAGGTATGGAAAATTTACACCCAGTTTTTTCAAACGTTCGAGGTGATGTTGCGTGACCTCCAATCAGGGTTATGTCTATTTATGAGTTTCACCACTTATACTTTAATCAAGATTTAAGTGATTTTCCAATGATAAGTTCTCATAAAGGGCACCCACCTCCCTTGATTGCCGCATTGCTGCTGGAGCCACGTTCCAGCTCGGCCTGTTGACAGCACAGCAAGCAGGCACTTGTGTGTTCATCTGGTTTATGGGTCATGTTATTAACTGACTTTCACGTTAAACACAGATTCAAGCACTGAGAAATAACAACTCCTCTTAGTCCCCCACCTCTGTTATTTATTGGAAGTTGGAATTGTTTACTGTGACACGCAGAGTGTTTTGAACTTTGGGTGGGTCTTGTCTCACCTGTCCACCCTCTTCATGATGTCACTGCAACAAACAGATATATGACGAATGGGAGCTGGTCCTGTTCTCTGTGCCTGTAGAGTTTTGAAAGCCAGGATGCACATTGATATTGCATATTACCTTACTGTCATTCTAGTTTTGCTTTTTGGTCAGTGACAGCAGGCTTAATGGCATTTCTGTGTCCCCCAAAAGCTTTTAAAAATATATTTTCTCTAAAGTTCTTTCTCTAATGCTTGTCTTTTAATTGGTAAAATTGCATTAGTGAATTCATTCCAGAAACAAGGTACCCCATGTGGCATCTCAACCGCAAAGTTGGGAATACCTGGAGGAAATATGAGCTAATAAATATGTAATTGTACTAACAATTTCCACTCTAGCTCTTCCAGGGAGGGTTTTCTTAATTAGATTGATAAAATGTTTTAATTAGGGGGATTAAAGTATTTAATGAAACATAGTTCCTCATTAAAATTACTTAAATTATCCAATTGATTGTGTTCTTTGTTGATCTCGTAATCACTATTGTAGTAAATGATCGGTCCAACTTGACTTCATTAGGAAAACATTAACAAAGGAACAACAAAGCAAGAGCCAGAGGACAAAGTCAGACAGTGTGGTGTGAGTACCAATCTATTTGGATTTTTTATGGTGCTGTGCAGTACCTTTTTGACCTGATGAAGATCCAAGCAGGATCGAAACGTAGTCAATACAAAATTGTGGCATGGAGTGGTGTGCAGGCGTTACCTTTTTCTTTACTGGCGCTGTTTTGATAGCCTCGCACCTACGTGATGTGCGTATAATTAATCTTCTTCAACTGTACCATACCTAAGACATATTTACCTTATTTTAACGCAGCCCAGTCTGTGTTATGTCCATAATGGATGATTTTGCGACACAGGATATATGTCCATTGTCAACAATCAGTGCAGATGCTAACCCTAACCCTCACGACTGGAGACTGGACTTTTCCTCCAGGCTTTTTGACCTTGACGGTGATCTATCCCTAACCTTAACAAAGTAGTTCAAAGGAACAGTTTGTAACATTTCTGGGGATCTATTAGCAGAAATGGAATATAATATTCATGACTATGTTTTCATCAGTGTATAATCACCTGACACTAAGAATTGTTGTGTTTTTGTTCGCTTAGAATGAGTTCTCTATATCTACATAGGGAGCGGGGGTCCTCTTCACGGAATCCGCCATGTTGCTCCGCCATGTTTCTACAGTAGCCCAGAATAGACAAACCAAACACTGGCTCTAGAGAGAGCTTTTGACGTTTTTACATTACTTGACGGCCACCGTAGTTCTCCGACACGCTTTTGAAACTGCGGTAACGTGGGCCGCAGAGTGCAAAACCGGGGTACCGCCAGCCGCCGTCTGACTTCAGTTGCTCCTAAAGTAGTGTTAATATGGTAAGGATGGCCTCTGAGCGAGGCGAACAGCGTTACCACGGTTTTGCACTTGGCGGCTCACATTACCGCAGTCTTGGAAAGGGAGGAGTGAGCGGAGGGATACTCAGTTGGTTGCAATCTGGCAACCACACCACTAGATGCTGCCAAATCCTACACACTGTAACTTTAAACTTGAACCATATTACACTTTCTATGCACAGATAATATATGACAAATTGATTAAAAAAATATTGTCATTGCAGATAATCCAGGGCTTTGCAGATCTTGTCTATTATCATTATGCTGTTCGGGCGGTAGTTTGCTTAGCAGGCCCTTAAAATACCATAGTGATATTTGGATTTTAATTGTGCTTCCTGGCATTTGTGACCTTATTAACTGTAACTTGCTCTTCATTTATAGCTGGGTGTTGGGTTTTGAACCCCTGTTAGCATGACCTTTTGGCTGAATTGAAACATTTTCCCACATTGAATAATTAAAATGACTGAATGCATTTGTAAACAAACATTTGTTATTAATCACATTTTGGTTTATGATCACTGCCTGTTGTCAGAGAATATGTATTTTCAACTCATTGACATCCCTGCCAGTTTGTGCCAGTTTGAGGATGAACCCTCTTTGCTTTTATGGCTGCCTGGGCACCGGGATAATCCAATAAACCATCCATAACTGTGGTACTAGTGTGCATGTTAACATACTCATTAACAGTGAAGACAGAGCCACAAAGAGAGATGAGGAAGAAAACAGGAAAGTGGGTGACAGAGAGGCCGAGTTAAGAGGCAAAGACAGAGTGTGTTTGTATGTAATCATTTCTGAATTGTATTGGAGCCTCCTGAGGTGTGCTTGATTTATCCTGAGAGGCCCTTAAACAGACAGTGTGACATTTCAAAATGAAATCTATTAATTGTCTTCATTGGTCATTTGTCACATTATGTTGTTGGCTCATCAGCTTGTTGGTTATCCTTTGCGTTGAACGTCTATTCATTTTTCATTTAATAGAAAAGTCAGTTTAGTTTTTTTTTTTTTTTTCATTTCTGATAAAATGGCAAGTGCTTAACACAGCTACACTGAAGAATGTCAAGGTAATTTATGTCAGTAGCTTTAATGAATAACCTTAAGTAAGTACAGCACAGATAAGTGGTGGTTCTTTTTATGGCTCTCGGTGTGTTTGTTAATAAAACGGCTTAATGTGTTCATGTATTTATTTTCTTACACCAAAAGTTGAAGCTGTTTATTTCTGGTGAGTCTGACAGACAAGCACTGTTTCCTGGTTTGGTGAAAATTAGCACAAATGCCAACATTACATAGCATTCCCTTGTTGCTTCAGTTGCTTCCGTCCCATCACTGTGCGTAGCTGTAGCTGATGTGTTCCTGTGCCACAAGCTGCCATTTGAAACGACTGGCTTCCTGTCACTCACTGATATTTTGTCATAGTGAATGTGAACGCCTGGTAAGGTCGCGGCACATAAATTGTTGGAGTAGAAGACGTGAGTGGGACAACAAGTAGACCTCAGAGAATTGAACAGCTGTCTGAGAATTAATAATGTGTGAGCGCCAAGGGAGCGTCTGAACGTTTTTGGACATGGATGGGTAGATGGATGAAACGCAAGTACTAAACGATGGCAGAGGCAGCACATGTCTTTCTTCGCCAGACTTTCAGCATTAAAATAGGAAATTACCAGATGGAGGATTTGATCCCAATGGCGTGTGGGACTGACTACATGTTGCTTACAGTCAAAAGCTTTGACAAAAGCTCAAATGCTAATTTGTCATTGCTGTCAACATGCAAAATAAAGTCAAAAAGGCAATCACTTTTGGTAATTGCAACAGAAAGTGGGTCACAAAATTCTGAAATAAAGTCATAATGGGAGTTTTGGAGAATGATAAAGTGTTTCAGATGAATAATTGAGAGCAATTCAAAGACTTTGAATAAACCACTTACTGAAACCCTACATTTAGACTCTTTTGTGAAAAACACCAACCTTCCCACCCAGACCTGAATATCTGGTCTTATTTAAAGATGTATAACCGGGGGGACATGCTTTGATGAGGAGGTATCTGCAGCCCACGTTCCTGCTAAAAACAAAATCAAGACAGCATGAGGAAGTAAAATCATTTCACACATTTAGGGCACAAGGAGGATTAAGGTTTAGTAAAGTGAGAGGCATAGGCTCAAGGATTGTTATGAAACTAATGGTAAAAAGAGCTATGAATATTGTGGTGGTTATCATATTGTTATATGGAGATATACAGGCCCTAATAATTGTCAAGATTTCCTCCGTCATCATTATACAGTATGTCTCTGGTCTATTTTGAGATATTGATATTATTAATCCTATTAGTGTTTCATTTTTCAGCACCTATCTTTCACCCTTTCTTGAGCCCTTCTCATGTCATTAATGTTGTGTTTATGTGAAGTGGGAATATCCATCACAGCATCCTAACAGATGACTTTCTGGTGTTCATGCATTCAAATTGAAAGATTTGTGTAGACTTCAGGTTCGATTATAACTATTGTCTTTACCTGTGCACACTTGAGATGTAAGTTTATGTTTTACAGCAAGAAACTGCAAAGTCAGGCTCGCAAAAACAGCTACTGAAGTTGTATCCGGTCACTGTATGAATATTTGATCAATGCCATTTGTCAATCTGTCCATTCCATCTAGTGACTATATTTGTTTTGTGGAAGCAAACCTGTTCTCAAACCATTTACTAAAGTAAAACTAGGTTTGTGTGGATGCATGTGAACAGTCTGACTAGGTTCGATCTGGATAATCTCAGACTCTAATCATTAGAAATGTGGTTAAAATGTCTGGAATACATTTATACAGAGGTCAAAAGCACAGGAGGATGTGAATGTAGTGGTACGTACTGGTTTATTTGTGGTGTCAGAGAGATTCAAAGCAGACTTTCATGGTCATGTGAGCAATTTATATTGAACAACGCTTCACAGTAAAAATTGATAATTTCATATTACAATCTTCATATGACATTAATATCTAAAGCTGTGATGTGAGTCATGGACCACATTGTTGTTTGCACTTTCCTCCAACGATTATATGTCTTGGTGAATAACATCTAACAGCCCAAGGAAGTTGTTACATATTATTTATAGCGTGCAGCTGTAAAAAGCAAGAGTTTTTCTGGTCTAAAAAAAAGAAAAACACCACTACTCAATACACCTTAACCTCTGAGCAAGCAACTTAAGGGAGACAAGCAGAGGGCAGAAAAAGGCTAAATGTAGAGGCCATTATTTGCAACTATTATCCAGAATTCTGTTGTAATGTAGGTCTATATATATTAGGGCTGTCAAAGTTAACGTGATAATAACACTTTAAAACAAATTTATATTAATGCCACTGATTTCTTTAACGCATTAACACAACTTGCGAGTTTTAGGTTGTAGCGGGCTCAGTTTTAAAGTATCATACTAGAAAAATCCATTGGTACCAACCTTGTCATACTAGTTTGTCGTGAAGGAGCCTAAATGACGCTCCAAACTTACGCTAAATTTTGGCGAGGAAAAACTGGCATGACCATTTTCAAAGGGGTCCCTTGACCTCTGACCTCAAGATGTGTGAATGGAAATGGGTTCTATGGGTACCCACGAGTCCCCCCTCTGAAGACATGCCCACTTTATGATAATCACATGCAGATTTGGGAGAGTCATAGTCAAGTCAGCACACTGACACACTGACAGCTGTAGTTGCCTGTTGGGCTTGAGTTTGCCATGTTATGATTTGAGCATATTTTTATGCTAAATACAGGATAGTACTGGATAGTATCTGTCATTGTTTTGTGTTGTTAATTGATATCCAATAATAAATATATACATACATTTGCATTAAACAAGCATATTTGCCCACTCCCATTTTGATAAGAGTATTAGCTTTACGGTACATTCTGAACAGAAAAAAATTGTGAGATTAATTTGCGATTAATCTCGATTAAGTATGGACAATCATGCAATTAATCGTGATCAAATAATTTAATCAATTGACAGCCCTAATATGTATATATATATATATATATATATATATATATATATATATATATATATATGCAAAAAGTACACAAAAAAGACTGTTATGCTGTAAATGCTGGATTATGTTGACATGCAAAAGATGCCCATTATTTTTGTCTGTAAGAATGGGCAAATATTACACAACCAAGTATGGAGCACTGCTGGAGAGACATTACAGATAGTGTAAATGCCTAACTAGAACTAGGACTAAGGTACCACCACCAAAAAAAAAACAACACCTAAACTCAAAGAACGTAGGAGGAGATGCCATTTTTTGGTTGAGTAAAGTCATTATTTACATATTGTAAAGTTTTCTAGAAAAACACAAATTTTCCGATTTCCCCTGAATGCAGCATACAAGTTGTGGGTTGAGCCTACTAACAATGATACGTGATTGATTGGGCAAATTCAGGTGTGGAAGATTTGCTTGAGGAGGATGAATAAAGCCTTCAATTTGGACTAATTATCTCTAGTAAGTATTATTATCAAAAACAATGTTTGTCTGGTCAATAGTGTTCGTTTCATACTTGTTGTCAACAAGTTGTTGACTTGTTAGCTTGTTGGTTTGATATTACTGTAACTGCTGTTGTCTAGGTAAAGCTATTTCTGTATTAGCTAATATTTGCTAGCTCTAGCTAACGTTAGCCTGCTAGCTATCGCAATATGAGGGGGCTAAACATGGGTTGTGTGTCCTTATTTGATTCTGAAAGCACATTTGCTGAGTCAATATTGACCAGAGAGTTTTAAACCACATGTAGCATATTAGGTTACCCCCACTTAGTTTCCCTTTTTGTTTCTTGCTTGTGGATTAAAATGGAAGATGTGATATTTTTTAGCAATTTGGTCGTTGCTGGTATAATGCGACTTATTTGGTGAATTATTTAATGTTGACAAGTTCAAGACAAGAACAACAAAAGATGAATTCAGTGTCACAGTTTGTGGAAGGAGAAGTATAGGTGAGGTTTGGGAGAGAAAACAGCGGGCCTGAAGGCTTATTTTGTCAGGTGTCACCGGAGCAGCTCTGTGATGTGAGAGTAAAAGCTGGGAGTCCTGGGGCTGCTGGTGAAAGGAACTGAAACATGGGCATCAGACCGTCTGCAGGCAGGTCAGAGAGTGAGTGACTGAGGTTACATGGGAGGAAAGGAAGGACTGTAGGAGAGGTGAGAGGGCAAAGGGACTGGTCAGGGCCCTGGTAGCCTGTTGTTTTACTCTGGAAAAGGAAGCATAGTGCAGTGTGACAGTTATACTGTAGTGTAATGCTTCTCTTACCCCACCATCAGACTGCCAGGATTTCTTATTTCATGGCAGTGGTACATTTTATGCTCTGTGTCACGCTGTCAAGCTCCCTAAATAAATCCGACAACATAACGCATATGACCACTGAAGGGGAAGTCTGAGCATTCTGGTACTACCTGATATCCCATATATCCCAGCTAGCTATCATAAAGAAACCAAATATCAAGCATCATATTCAGATTTCTGTAACCATAACTAATAGTAATGATGATAATTCAATTGTTTTTAACCATAACCTCTGTGACTATGACTCCAGATGATTTTGCTGAAGCACATAAAAAGGGGAGAAAGAAGGGGAGACTGGAGAGCAGCAGATGAGAAATAGAGGACGGGAGTCCTAATGTGGAGAGGTGTCAAGAGGAAAAGGAAGAAGAGGAGGAAAATGGATGAGCGGAGGAAGCCCCAGAGGAAAGGAAAGATGCTCAGGTAACCAATATAGCAACAGCAGAGTAGCTTTCTTGGCAAACCATAAATAGTACTGATGTATACAATTTGGAACAAGACAATATACATTATGCAAATTATTTATGAGGTTTAGATATTTTAATTAAATCTTAGTCAACTTAGATTTGTGTAGTCGATTAATCATTGTTTATGCTTGTTTCATGCTGAACGACTTATTTTTAAAAACCTTATGAGCACTCGCTCTCTGCTGAACACAACATTTAAAGTGGTGCTTTTGTTTGATTCTTAGTGAAGAAACTCAGTTTTACCGATTGGTCGATTAAATCAACTAATCGATTAGTCAACAAAATCGTATAAGTGTTAGTCGACTAAGAATTTTTGGTTGAGGACAGCCCTAATCATAATGCCCAGCAACTCGGTCACAATATTTATATCATAGTCCATTAAAGGTATGCCAAAAAAAAGAGGGGGAAGGAGAGGAAAATCCCCGTACAGCCTTTAATCAGATGTTTGTGATTTTTTTTTTTTAGGTTAAAAAGTATGTAAATGTGTGTAGACGATTATGCACACACATAATTTACAGCCTATAATTTGCAAATCCTGCTAATTTTAGCTGATGTTAACATCCACGTTCTTAGGTGACATAGGGTCACATTTGTATTAGATGTCAGTGATGTGTGGACCTACACATGGCCACAAACCTCCATGTTTTTCATTTATCATCGAGTTTTTAACAGTTGGTTTGTTGAATTGTAGTGTTAACTTTAGAAAGCACGTTAAGATAATGAACTCGAACTTTGATACGACTCCTCTGGTTGCAAAAAGAAGTCGGATTGTATAGAAGTCTATGAGAAAATGACTCTACTTCTCACTTGATTTATAACCTCAGTAAACATTGTAAACATGAGTTTATGGTCTCAATAGCTAGATTCAAGTCTTCTTCAATACATTACGATGTTCATTTAGTAAATTATGGTCCTATTAAGAGTCCAATAGACCATAAAGCAGGGTATGCTTTAGGGCGTGGCTACCTTGTGATTGACAGGTCGCTACCACGGCGTTGTCCGTTCTGGAAGTTGTCCGTGTTTTCATCTTAGAACTTTAATCCTTTCATAGTGTGTTTTCAGTTCATGAAAGTCAATTGTAACATTTTGGTCACCTAAAAGTGTCTTATTCAGCTCTTTGTTGTACTTAGTTCCACCCTCTGGTGTAACTTCTGGTTGCAAAAAGCCAATCTAGCTGCGGCCAAAATGCCGAACTCGAGGCTTTAAACGACAGTCACAAACCAGTGGGTAACGTCACGGTGACTACGTCCACTTCTTATATACAGTCTATTGCTTTTATACATGGTATGCTATGTGTAAACTGAATAAGTTGAAGAGGCCTTGTATTTGGAGATACTGTACATTTTGTATGCAGAAAATATAAATATATTAAATCATTATATAAATATAATATATTATATTATTATATAAAATACAGTTATCTACTTTTTATGTTTGTGTGTTTGATTTTAATCCATCAGTTTTTGCTTTGGCTAGTCGGTTATGTTCAATGATAACCAGTCATTACGTGCTTGATTTCTGTATGTCAGGAATTAAAAGGCCTGGTAGCTACAGTATACCAAAAGAAATCCATTATTGTATGTCACAAAAGGCAGGATCTGTTAAATCTATTCTACTTGTTTTTGGTTGCCATATACTGGCTAGTTTATTCCCTCTTTCCTGTTCCTGCCCTGACCCAGTTTGTATCCGCAATCCTCTACAGCACTAAGTTTACACCTGGCTAAGTCACACCCAAACCCCCTTACACACATGGAGAGACATGCACAGAAACAGAAGCAGTCACATACACACAGTCACAAAACTAAACTTACACAGAACATCATGAACACACACACACACACGCGTACAGATAGACATGCAACTGCTACACACTGGCCCAGAAAGAAAACGCGCACTAACACAAAGGCCGTGGGAAACGGCAGTGTGTGATTGGTGTGAAAATAAGCAAATATGGTCTTTGATGTTAGGACAATATTCCTGAGCGGAATTGAGTACACTATTTTTGGGAAGAAATCAAGAGGTGTATATGTAGATGTATATATGTGTGTGTGTGTTTGTGAGTGAGTGAGTGAGCGGTTTGTGGGAGTGTGAACCGAGGTGTGTTTACCCCTGAGGTAGTGGTATTTCATCTCTTCCTGCATCAGTTCTGCCCTGTAGGGGGTAAGAGGTGTGTGTGTATGTGTGTGTGTGCTTTAGAAGATCCAAATAGCTTTGCTCAGGTTAAAAAGGGAGGAAGGAAGAGAAAAAGAACATGTTTTTTTTATTTTTGTGGCTTTTTTTCAAGGCTTTTCTCCCTTCATGCTCCTGTGAATGAGGCTCAGACCAACGTTTTCTTGCTTCAAAATCTGAATTACTTTATATTTGCCTGTGTATGAAACCTGTCTCAGTGACTTTGTTGAAAATTAAAAAATTGAAGTGGCTCAAACATACTTAACTGACTGCTTGTATGAGCACAGTTTCCCATCCAGAACCAAGGGAATTGCACAGGTAGCAATGGGTCTCATGCAAGAACATTTTCGTATTTGTATATATATTTTTAGTACGGTGGGCTCGTACGAGGGGGTCACGTCAGATTCAGCAAACGCTCCTAACTTCAGTTAACTATATTGTTACATACAATAGCATCAATGACCAACTTAAATTAATCATGATATCGGTTAGGCTATATGAATACATTTAGAATTATATTAGGCTATAATTCGAATTGCAGAGTGGATAATGTTAACATAATTATGAAGTGTAATTTATATAAGATTTTCAAACTCAAAATTGCTTCTATGCAAAGAAATATACAATCCATTAGTGAAAAACGTAGGTTTGGATAACAGTGGACAAATTGCACGCCTCTTACGACAGGTCTGGACCACTCGTAAATTGTGTTCATACCCAAGAGAAAACTAGTGAATGCGGCAAGTTCTCCTAAATCACTCGTACAAGCCACTTTTTTCAAGAACGAATCTCTTCGTACGAGTGGTTCTTGCATGAGGCCCATTGTTTACTGGCATATTACGTATACAATAAAGTAAGTACATTAAAGTGATTGCGTGCATACAGCATCTATACAGTAAATTCTTATATATATCCCTTGTTAGATATCCTTGTAAATCAACATAGTTAATAGAAAATTGTGAAGATTTAGATGAAATATACCAGATAACAACAGTACAGTTGTGCTGGTCTCAAATTAACTTGCCAAAAACAAATAAGCCTCGTTTGGACAACTGTCTTGCTGCACCGACTTTTATTGCACTAAACAACATTTTTGGCACAGTGGGTGTCCATCAGGTGTCCAATTTGGTGTAATGTTCTCTGCACGAAAAGTGAATATGTTGTGTGGACTCGCTTTGATTTGTGCATAAATGCTAAGTCTTGCACAGTCCACTGTGCAGGGTAATGCTGTGGATTTGTGCTTCGTAGAGGGATGCTTTCATTGGAAGTTGCAAAGATATTTTCAGCCATTTAAGAAACCAGTAATATTCCTATTTAATGCGAATGCAGTGCTGTGAAAAGGGCACATTGCATTAGATGTGTGCCTCTGCAGGGAGGGTGTTCAAGTATCTGAGACTACAAACACACTTTTTCTTGTAGCTTTTTTTTCCTTTTTGATACTTTGCTAAATACAGTTTCTTTTTGCAGCTTTCTGTCTGCTTTTTTATGTCAAATTTCAAAGACACAGAGGAAGGAAGACAGAGAGAAAAAAAGTTTTAGATATTTGTTGAAATATAATTTCCTGATGGATTTAGCTCATCCATCATAACTCCTTTTCTTCGAGTTACATAATTTCTCTGTTTCTCATTTTTACTTTCTCTCAATCACTGTCTGTATCTCTGAACTTAAGCTTTCAGTTCATCATCATTCCTGTCTTGATATACAGTCACTGGTATCATTTCTCTTTCTCATGATCTGTCTCAGTCTTTCTGTCAATGTCTGCCTTTCTCTGAATGATTGTAATTCACTCTTTCATCTTTCTGTTTCTTAATTGCCGTCTCTCAACCCCTCTCTGTGTCTCTCTTTTCACAATATTAATTCAAGCCCCTCTCCCCACTCCATCTGTTTCTCTCTCAATTCTTCCTATAAATGTCATTAATTCAGTACTGATAACCAGCTCTGTTCTTTTCAGCTCAGCCTGGCACAGATTATAATTATAATCATTACAATAACTTCAACAGTGCAGTACAATATTCAGGAGTCAAATCCCCTGGTGAAATATCTCTCTTGAGTCTTTGGAGCTCCTGTTCTTTGTGTCATATTGTGGCCACTGTAGCCTGGAGAGATTATGTCTGCATACATTTAATACACCTGGGAGGGGTGTTAATTGATTTTTTCCCCCCTCATTTTGTTGGAGTGGTGTGTTTAGGCTAATGTGAGAAAAGGTGCGCCGCTTCACATCCAATGCAATAACCTATCCATTACACTGAATGAATTTAAATACTAACTACCTATCAGTGCTTGATGAAGGCAAAACTTCTACTTCAGAATCTGCCACATGAACAATTCCATGTGTTTGTTCACATCTAGTTATTTCACTCAACCCTAAAGCTGGGGAAGGCAACTTTTGAGAAACAAGCAAGAGTTAGCTAGATTTTTGAAAGAATCCAACTGAAAAAATCCCAGCCCCTCCCCTCACAACACATGAAAGTGCACTGCCTGACTACTGCTGGAGGACGAGCGCACGAGAGAGCGTTGTGGAGAGGAGCGCAGTGCATTCTTGTCGACACTAACCGCATCCAATTAGCTCATGTCTCATTCACATGTAAGAAAACACCTAACATATCGTAATGAAGGTAAACAGCAAACATGGCTATTGTTAGTACCCACAGCTATCAAGCTAGCATGTTAGTACTGGGAACTTTTGTCTGCATAGCCTTGTGGAGGACTCCAGTCACGTACAATGAGTGTGCGCACGTACTGTACTGGCAGATAGGCCAGTACCTGCGCGCACTCATTAGTGCATTATATGTGGGCCGATGAAATGATTGGACTGGCTTTTTACAGGCCTGGGACAGCTACAGATACCAGATTTATTTCTTTTTTTTTTGTCAGAACATTTGATTTATTAATTGCTGTCAAGATGAGAATTTCTAGAAATACAACAAAAATGCTTCTAAAATGAATTGTCTACCTTGGCATTAGGTCATAATCAATGTAAAACATAATTGGGTGAATCAGCCAAGAAAACTCTATACCCAAGAATGAACTTTTACTCATGAAAATATGCTACTTGGAAACATAGATGTTACAGTTGAGCAGTTGACATAATCTCTGTAACAGTGTAAACAGTGAGTATTGTGCATATACTGTATACTGTACTCGGGATGGACTGATGTGTTTTTTTTAGGGCCGATTCTGATACCGATTATTAGTTATCAAGGAGACCAATAACCGATATATGGAACCGATATACATTTCCAGTAAAAATTTGAAGTCTCAGTGTCAACATTTAGAATAGGCCTAACACAAATTCCAACAAAAAAATTCTTTAAAGGCTTTTAAGCATATGTTTGCCATTGCTCTTCTCATGCTGACATCATCTTTGTTACTAACAGTGACAAACAGAGTGACGGGTGACTCATACTGTATGAACGGTTCCATCGCAGGTTGAATGCGCATCGACAGGTCTGCGTTTTATAGCCCACGTCTGGTGTATGAAATGTTTGCTTCGTCACTGCACTGCATTTTTTGTAAAATATGATAATCTGGTCTCGTGTCACATCTCTCGCCCGCTTCCAGGCGGTTGTTACTAACGGCAGACTGCAGCAGAAACTGTGTGTGTTTTTTGCAACTTCATTGTATTGGTTTATGATGTTTATTACAATGTCAGTAATATCACCTGCTGCCTTTTGTTCAACACACACCTCCGCTTCCTCACCAGAGCAGCTCCAGTCTGTGTTTGTCTTTGACCGTCTGTGGCATAGTATCCTTCAGTGTTGATTGGCTATCACATGTGACCTGTCACCAATCAGATAGTGCCGTAGGGCGGGACATTGAGTGAGACTACAGACAACAGGCCGCTGCATCAGAGCCAAAGTTGCTCATTTTTCAATTAATTTATTTTATCGGGCGAAACATATGACCAGTTTGTATTGTTCTTTCTTTAATAATGAGGGTACATAATGTTCCTTTTTAATAAGTCATAACTGAGAGTAGTGTTCTTCTTCGAACTGTTTTTACAAATATTTTGAGAGACTGCTAACTCTAATTTTTTCTATAGTCTGATGCCAAATTTGTTGGCAATATAACCACTTACTTGGAAGTACAAAGATGAGTACCTACCATTCTCATAAATATTCATAAGTGACTTTACATATAACGAGTAAGGCACGCACAAACACTTATCGAAGTTGGCAGTTCTCGTGAAACCTTTAGCTTGTCATTGCAAATCTGAGTGTGGCAATAAACAAGGCAGTGTGTGTGTGTGTGTGTGTGTGTGTGTGTGTGTGTGTGTGTGTGTGTGTGTGTGTGTGTGTGTGTGTGTGTGGTAAGAAGTAATGCTTTCCAAAAAAGTGAAGCTTGTGAGTTTTCTTGGCAACAGCAAGATGTGCCTTCATGATTAAAGCATTAACACTTTGGCAGTTCTTCGGGCACTGTTCCAGCATCAGAGGTTAACAAACATGTTTTTGAAGTACAAATTCAATGTATGTCTAGGTTATACCGTGGAGTCATTACTCTACGATTTTGTAAATATATTTGTGACATTAGATTGTTGCCTCGCATTAGGCCTTTTGCTCTTGTCAATTTCAAATTTTATTGATACTCCAAATAAATGGAGTCTGTGTGCTAAACCTGGTAAGTTCTCCATGGCGCTGGTGAGACCCACTTAGGCTCTGCACTACGAAGCAGGATTTGCTGTTAACAAGGTAACTTTCAGGTTTAAGCCTGGGTTTTCAGTCCTATGAAGGTGGTTCAATTCTTACCGGGGTAGATCGCCATGGTAACTTATGCTGCACACCTAACCTGCTCTGGAACAGGTTATGTTCGAGATAACATCAACTCATATAAAAGCACCGCCTACTGACCAATCGAAGCTTGGTGCACGGATCGTAAGATACTATTACACTAATACGAAGAAGTTAAAGTCATAATCTAGGCTAAAAGCAACACAGTTTAAACTACCAAATGCAGGAAAGACAGCTGGGAAATAATAGCCAACTGTGTAAATATGTAAATTATACTGTAAGGGTTATAATATCACTGCCCCATCTAGGGCACAATAGATTTGACTATAATTACATGTGTGTATTCCGTTAATGTGTTGCTTAGATGTATTTTTATGGTGTGTAAGTCTGTTTCACACTGCCGGGGTTGCAGCTGAAGAGAGGCTAAAATGGTCATACACGCCACGAGGGCTGTCCCGAATACCAGTTTTTGGGCTTCGAAGCTTCGGTGAGAAATATTCAAAGGTATTCAAAGCTTCGGGACAGTGCCGCTGCCGCACTACTGTACACACACGCACCTCTACATATAACAAATTGCATGGGCTATTTGCGGATTTATACATTATTATTACATACTCATATAAAATAAAACAAAAAAACGAAGCATTCGAATACTGATTTGGACTTCAAAGAATTCAGGTCAGCTCTACACGCCACAATTTCAACATATTTTTCTAATATAGTTTGCTCTTCGTTTGTAAAATATTTCGCTCTGCTGACACTAGACCTGTCAATGTTTGCGATTGGTCATATGCTGCTTTATGTGAACGCGCTCATAGCCAGATTGAGAAACCTTGGGTTGACTTACTGAGTTGATAACCACCGTCGTAGGACCGCTTAGCGTGACTGCGGTTGTAAGGGTTAGTTAAGCCAGATAATAAAAAAAAAAAGATACCCTGGCTATGTTGCACTCACTTTGTAGTACAGGCTTCTGGTCATGGCTGGATCTTCTTAACCCTGTTTGTCTGGAGAGCAGGCTAATGAGAACCAGGGCGGCGTAACAAGTCAGCCAATATACCTTGGATGACTTTCCCGTCTGGTAATATTGACAGTCCTGTGTGCATATGTGTGTGTCTGCGTCTGTTTGTGTGCGTGTGCAGTTCCAGTAATCCTAGTGGTTAAGCTGGTAATCCCCTCAAGCTGCCCATTAGCCCCTTGACACACACATACACGCACACACACACACACAGCTCCCCCAGGGCAGTCACCTAGGTGTCAGGCAGACTGTTCCTCAGGGAGGGATCACTATGATCAGCCACAGAGCTGGCCCACTGCCCCTGGAGGGAGGAATGGAGACACTGCCTGGCAATACATACAGATTAAAGGAGAGGGAGACAAAGGCAGATGGGGCGATGAAGAAAAAAAAACCAGAGATATGGATGGGGAGAGGGAGAGAGGGCCAGATTGGGACGACTTGAGGAGAGAAGAGGAAGGGAGAGAACTGGAAAGGGGTAGACAGTATGTAGGATGAACAGACTAAGAAGAAAACAAGGATTAAAAGTAAAAGGAGAAGTTGTTTTCCCGTCTCATTCTGCTCGCTGAATTGGCCTCTGCGTTGAATGTTGTTATCTAGAGAATTTGAAGCTTTGGGATGCTTTCCCCTCCAGTATTTGACAACAACACCAGATATCTACTATCGTTGGCTGTTTTTTTTTTTCTTGCACTGAACCCCCCATTTTCTGTATATCCCCTGTTATTGTTTCTAGTTGTTTCTGTCTCTGAAATGGCATCAGCTGATCAGTGCAGCACTGTTTCCTTTGAGTTAGTATCCTCAAACAGATGATTCACCTGAGCCACAAATGGACTTTCTGAAAAAAACACAACGCCTCTGGGGATATGATGTCTTTGTTCTTGAAATGCCTTTTTTTCCTCACTCAGGTTGATGTGATAATCAGTGTTTGGACTTTTGTGGCCCTCGAAACCTGTAAAAAGCCCTCATAGTTTCTAATGTGTGCCTGTCAGTGATAAAATAAGCACTCGTCGTTATTTCTGTAAAACACACTTTTCACAGGTGCGTGGCTTTTGTTCAGACAACAACGGCTTGCTGGCGTCTCGTAGACACCCACTGTCCCTGTGAGTTTAGTAGTGAACCGTGTGGGCTGGATGAGACATGCCTTTTCTCATTATATGAAGACAACCACACTGAAGCGCTACTATTGTGACTCATTCATTTTGAACACTGAACCCATCAGTACTCTACATTGACGTGGGACGACAGAGGAATCGTTCCCTTTAGTATGTCACATAACACAAACAGCGAGACACGGCAACAATGACTCATTCACACTGTGGGCACGTTGTTTCTGTTTTCCCACACCTCCCTTCTGTCTCCACCACCACCACTTCTAGACAAAATGTTACAGATGGTGCTCTCACTTGGTTCAGCACTGCTTCATTTAAACTTCTCATGTGTTAGTGTGTCCACGCCTGCAATATCCTCTGTCTCTCGCTCTTCTTTAAACAATGCAAAACCGTAGTAGGCCGGTGCTGGACCGGTAGAAGACAGCGATGAAAAACGTAGTAGAAGGTCCGCACAAGCTTTGAAAAGCTTGTGCATTTACGAAGATGTGCCAATAAATTGCACTCTATGGGAGCTACAGTGTGTGGACCTTTATCTACGTTTTTCATCTCTGTTTTCTTTATACATATCTGCTTTGTCTTTTCGTTTTCTATGTTTTTTTTTCTGTGTTACAGTAGAAAAGAGTCATATTATTTCTTGAGCTCAAAAAAATGCAGAAATAGTTGGTGTACTTTAATCGTTTAGCAACCAGACATTAATTTGTTGTCCAGGACGACTCAGCGTCTTGCTATATAGAGTTTTATTCTTACCAAAGACCCAAGCAAAGTTTACAGCAGGTAATTTTACTTACTAGCATTCCTTTAGCCAGAAATGCGATAACTATTAGGTAATAATTACCTGTTAGTTCCTGTGATTGGAATTGCGAGCTCTGTAATACTAAAAAAAAATCCACTAAAATCACTTGTGCAAGAGAAAGGAAGATCTAAATTTATAGTCATAATTTAATTTATTTTGTTGATAAAATAAAAATGCATAACGGCTTCAGTTCCCTGTCAGAAAGAGTTGTCTGACGGCAAGGTAGAGTGGTGAAAATATTGTTAATATAGCTTACTCTTAAACTGATATTGCTTTTTTTTAGCTGGCTAAAGTACGCTTTGCTGATGTGTTCATCCACAGGAGTACCTTACATGCTTAGCTTGCGTGCTGGTACACCTGCCTGCATCTACTGTAGGTGATAACCTAACTATGGATAAGTACCTCATACAACCCCACTTCAAAAAATCGAAACTATCCCTTTAAGGCTATATGTATAATTTCAAGTTAATTTAAGTACGTGACACTAAAGTTCTTGGTATGCTGTTCTCTTTGATTTCATTTTGTCTTCCTTTGGCCTATCATACGCTGTAGGTCAGGCTATGAGATGCTGTCAAGTTCTACCTCTTGAGTTAGTTTGTGCCATCCTGTCAGTATTCTGTGTAATTGATCATTGGACTTATATAAATGTTTGAAAACTGTAAAACTTCCCTAGAGGCTCAGATTCAGAGCAGATCCAAGTAATTGGCTGTCAGTGACCCTGTCTGACTGTACAGCACTGCTGATCATTCCTTACATGAAAATGTTGCTCATGACAGCGTAAACTGCAGTTTGGCTTAGATATGCTAAAGAAAGACACAGTATGTGATGTGCGTGGCTTCAGGTATCACTGGGGTCTGTTATCTTCGTGTATCCCTTTCATACAGGAGACATACTGTACAAGTAACACCAATTTACTTTGAATGTCCAACCACTTTGAACCAACTTCGACTGCTGTCACAGGTTAATCATTGGTTGTCAGCATTAACAGACTCAATAGCGGTTCCATACAACTCTTTTTTTATACCACAGAATTACAAAGAATTCATTTATATAAGTATGAAATGAAGTGAAGTTCTAGTCCTCTCATGCTCACCCACTCAATCGTATTGCCCATGCTCTTTCTGTTTCTTTCTTGCTCTCACTCTCTGCTCTTCTTTAGGAAGTCAATTAAATGATGATTTTAATGTCAATGTCATTATATTTAGTCTATAAAGACGCCTGTTCACAAAAGCTGGGCAGTGTCCGACCCATGCTTAACCCAGGAGGAAACTAAGTATGGACATACAGGTTGGCTGATGACCTTTTACCCATTCAATGAGACCACCACTGCAGATTTAACCAATGTTGCTGTGTCGGTCTGTACATTTTAGTTAAAAAGAAGATAGTCATCAGAGCCTATGTTTGAGAAAAGACTAGATTTGTAATTCTTTGTAGGCAGCGGCCAGCAGCAGTTGACGATTGGTACCTCACCACATGGTTGCTTGATGCCACATTTGAAAAATATGGCTTAGGCAGTGCAGAGCTGTGACACTGGTCATTTTAAGCTTTTATTTTGTGTTGTTCTGTGGATAGTGATGCTGATGTGAGACGGCTGATTTCCTTATGATTTCAGCAGGGTTATCTCGGAATGGGCTTCACATTTTCAGTAAAAAGCCTGCATTACAAATTGGGGATGATAAATTTGAAAGACATGGGCATTGACCAAGCAGCGAGTGTCCAAGTCTATTATCCCACACTGGTGGACTTTTATGTCTTGTGTTGTTTTATGTAGTGTAGGCCTGTTTGTTGTTCCGTGGCTGTTTTTTGTTTTGTCTGCCTGCCCAGGGACAACAGATGTAAATTAACTGCTGTAGCTAACTCTGGTGCAATTACTTTTAATGGTGCACTGTCCCTGCAGAAATAAACACTACAATCAGAATAAGAAAAGATGTTTTTTAAAATTGCATTATTGAAATTGTAGGATCTAGGGTTTTTAGAACCTCACCCAAACTAAGAACCTAAATCAAGATATTGCGACCTCCACTGCTTTGATTTTGATCATTATTTTTTTTAATCCACTTTAACTCATACTAGGCAAAATGAAATGTATCCATTTCAAGATGCATGGCTGTCCCACCCGTCCCATAAATTAGTAGTTTGTAACAGAACACCCATAGTAAAGTTAGCGCTACGGTGTAAAACTTATAGATAATGAGACAAATGAAGATATCATGACATAAAAATCTCAACTAACGTGCTGAACACACTTCAGTTCATCTTCGTCTTCATCCCCATCTTGGACTGATATACGGGACGCAATACATGAAAATTACATTTAATACCGCCATGTGGTTAATTGCTTGTGTGCACACAGAAACTTGTAGATGGACATATTTAAAGATTACATGTAGGGGGTCTAGTAACACTTTCAATCTCCACCCCGGAGGGAGAATTAGAGAATAGAGCAGAGACAGAGAGACATAAGGAGACATAAAGGCCCAGAGACAGAGAGAGAGTGAGAACAATGTGTTTCTCTCTGCTCTGTTGCTCTCTCCATTATCCTTCAAGACAGAAATACAAGAATTCCATTAAAAGACCATGTAGTGACCTTAAAACACATGCACATGCGTGAACACACACACTGTTGATGTATCAATTAATCACCGTCTGTCACTTGACCATTATAGGCTGTGTATCCTCACTGGACCATGGGAATTATATTGTGTGTGTGTGTGTGTGTGTGTGTGTGTGTGTGTGTGTGTGTGTGTGTGTGTGTGTGTGTGTGTGTGTGTGTGAGTGTGAGTGAGAGAGAAGTAATTCTACTCTATAATGACCATTGTTATTCCCAGCTCTTAAAAATGTTGTAAGCTCCAACAGGCTAATAGGTCTTTTTTGTGTGTGTGTGTGTGTGTCTCTAAGTCATTAGTATGCGTACTGTGTACCAGCCTTGTGTTATTAAACATTAAAACTAGATGACAGAATTTGGCCTGAGCCCTGGGGCTATAACTAACACAGTAGGACACACTCAGGGAAACACACACGTACACAGTGGCGACCTCAAGACACTCACACACAAAGAGGCATTTAAATGTCCATTGGCGGCTAAAGCCATTTTAGAGTTGATCCTTAAAGAAGCAATTTTGAATGAAGAATGTCATTTATTTTCACACAATAGCATATTAAAGTCACTGACTCTGGTTGGCCCATTGCTATTGATGTCATGGTCTGCACAGGAACTGAAGACATTCACTGGCTTTGTGCCAGATACCCATTGCACTTACCATTTGTGAGTCTTATTTATTTAGTATGCTACACAGTATATGCAAATACTTTAACTCACATTATATGTACAAGAGGTTATACCTATAGCTTTGTATATGCTGTAAATACTTTTATTTAGCACTGTGTTAATGGTATTTGTATTCAAAAAATCCCCCAAAGCCAGGCCCATGAATAGAAGGACTTTAAGGTTCAGAGCACCTCAGGGTGATTTCATGGATAGAAGCTATATTTTCTGGTTCACAGCTCTAAACAAAACTATAGAACAAAGTCTATTTGGATATTAAAACTAACAAACACCCCATCTGTCCACAAGTTTAGTGTATGGTATCAAAGCATGTAGTGGGAAGTGGGAATTGAGCAGGAAGCAGAGCGGCCATATGTTAACCTGACTGTGAAGTTTAAAACGTTCTACTCCATTTCACTCTAGTGCTGCTTTCTGCAGACAGACTGGTCTAGTGTCAGTCCATCTCTGAGGCCCATGTGTACACGTATACAGATATTTAAAAAAAAAAACGGATATTTTCCCTGCAGTTTATTAAAAAAAAATAAAAAATCTGTCCACACTCAAACGCGAAAACGTTTGAGTCTGATAACAGTTATAGTTGGTGAGGGGGCTTGGATTCCTGATCGAACTGCATGACTGTCATCACTCTGCTGTCCTCAATTGTCCATTAACTTGAATAAATGACGAAAGGGAGGTCATTCAGGTTTATGTCCATGGCCTTTCTGAGTGCTCCAAACCTCGCCGTCAATCGCCCAAAACATTCAATCACCATTCAGCCTCGATATGTTTAATGTGTTCCCTGCTTTGGCCTCCTGTGACTGTAACATTTTTTACAAGTCGTGATTAGTCCGAGCAGTGCTAACAAAACGTAAAAAGGCCGGTAGTCCGCCATCCTTGTTATTGTTTCTGGCCGTGCTTATTACACAAAGCAACAATAGGCATGTGCAAAATGCGGAGAGGACGTCATCGTTTCCCAAATGCTCTGCTTTACATGTCGACACAGATATAAAGTAACCGGAGTTTTTCAAAATCTGCACCGTAGAAGGCGTTTTCAAAAATATCTAATAATATAATATTTTTGTGAGCCAAAACTCTGTTTGCGTGTGGACGAGAGGCCAAAACATAGAGGAAAATATCTATTTTTAAAAATATCTGTATACGTGTGGACAGGGCCTAAGGCTTCTCATTTATAATACTGAACTGGGGATGAACAGTACTGTGAAGGTTAGACTTCAACTCCTTGCCCATCCTCTATGCTATACACTGTATATCCATGATATATGTTCAATCAAGCTTTTGGTAGACTGCCAAATTCATCTTGAATGACTCTTGAGTTTTATGCTCACCCATTGGAAGGCTCAAAAGAGGTGAACTATTTATAAAGGAACTTTAGCTATGGGAGAGACTGCCCGTTTTTTTAAACATAATTCCCGGAAATGTGTATGTTTGTAAGCCATAATGCCAGCTGCTGTTCACTCATTAACTGAATCGTGGTGTGGGCCATTGTTTTGTATGCTTTTAGCATTCTTTGTAATTTTTCAAAATCTGGTCTTGACATCAAGTAGATCTCAATGCAATTTCCAAAGCTCTAGTATCAGCTTGTGGAAACCCCCAACTGTTCTTTACACTTTGATTTCCACTCAGAAGATTCGACTCTCATCACTAGTTGAAGGCAAAATTTTGTTTCACAATGCAAATTTTAACAAATTTCTAAAAACTGCTACGTCTGACTTGCTGTAAGTGTAATTTGTTTTTTCTTATTTTCTAAAAATATAATTGATTTTTAGTTTAAATATGTTGCCTTATGATTATCACATTCTTCATTTGGTACTTTTTGTTTTATCCAGAGACTTCACACAGGCAACATAAGGGTGTGGGAAATATGCCTGTGGTTTTGTTGTCTTTGTTTTTAATTTGGATTTGTGTAAAAGTTTTTTCACGTAAACAGGAAAAATGGGCCAAAAGCCTTCAGGCAACAAGCCATTTTAACATTCAACCATTCGCTTAGTACACGCATGTACATCTACGTGCTTGCCAACATTTATGTGCTGCTTGTGTGTGTATGTTTGTGTGTGTGTGCGCGCATGAGTCTACCGTTTGGCTCTGTGACACTGTGTTGTGTGGTTTGTTGCCTCTAACAAGTCAAAGAGGTAGTTATTACCGCAGGCAAGGTTATACTCCTCAGTACACACAGACACACACACACAGAGGAATACAAGGTTGTTTATTGCAGTAAACATGAAAAATTGATAAGATGACAATGGGACGACTAGCTGACCTCTACAATCTAACATTTCAAAAAACTTAATATTATCTCAAGCTCAACAAGTGCCTCACTGAAAATAAACCATTTTACAGGAGTTTCCCAGCAAGCTAGAGCTCACTTTAAGCTCTGTCTAGCAAAATTTAATTAATCACATTGCACATTAATACATTATTGAGAGGGGTAGACAAGCCTTGTACAAAGCAAAAGCGGAGTCTGAAGGCAGGACAGGTATATTTAATACTGTCTGTATTCATTTGCCTGGCAGGAAGTCAAACAGACAGTCAAAACTGAATAAAAACCGCTAACAGGTTCAATTTTGGCAACAGAAATACAAGTACAGATAACTAAAGGGCTGCACTGCTAAGGTAGCTTAGATGATCTGACCTAGGACAAGGGAAATGTTCTATATACTATGCAGTAAATACTGTATACTATACAATATATTACAGTACATAACTAATGAAAGGTGACTACTTACAGAAATAGTCGGGTGATTCACTCTTTCAAATTGAATATTGCCAGCACACTGAGTCATAAACCTGGAAATGAGTTGGCATTTTAGCACTTCCTGTTCCCTTGTCTGGAAGTCAATGTTTTTTTTTTTAAATGGGTTTTTAGTTAGATGTCTGAAATAAGGTCTGTGGTTCACACAAGTGAAGAGATTTTAACGTTTTGTTCTACACTATAAAATCGACAGTAATTATCCCACTCGTGAATTTTGAAGCTTTTACTTGTCTTAAAAAAGGCGGTTGCTAACAAGCGGCTAAATGAGACGTGAATGAATCGTCATCACACCAAACACTAGCCCGCCTTTAGCTTAGTGGTGGTGATGTGAAGTCATGTGACTGAGGTGTAGTTCGTTTGTAGCCTGACGTTAGCTTTTTACTTTAGGTGATTGCATTTACACTTAAAAATCATAAAAGTGCTGATCACTTGTGGAGATTATCTTGCTGAACAAAATGTGTAAGTATCACAAATGTTTGTTTGCCACAGAGCTTATTTTCTGCAATAATCCCAAATCCAATGGAAAAATCCCATCTTGCTTTTTGTCGAGGGAACCAGGGTGATGTTAACTTCCTGGTTGGCCTATAAAAATACGTCATCCCTGCAGCACTTTGTTAAGCATTAGGAAACATTTGGTAAGCAAAAATTCAGTTATAAATGTCAGGTAACTGGAGAAAAGAATTTTAAACATGTCTTGAAAAATGTAATGTATGTTTTTGCATGCAATTGCTAGAGAATGTGTAGCTGCTCTGATGTTGGTCTCATCCTTTGTGTTTTACTGTGTGTGTGTGTGTGTGTGTGTGTGTGTGTGTGTGTGTGTGTGTGTGTGTGTGTGTGTGTGTGTGTGTGTGTGTGTGCGTCCGTGTGTGCGTGTGTCCTCTCCCATCATATTTCTTCTCCTACATTCTCGCTCTGTCTTGCACCGTCCCATTTCATCCTCTCCTTCTTGTCTCCCTCCATCCATATATCTCTCCGCTGACTGTCCCTTTAAGGTGCTGTCAGCCATGACACCTCCCCTTTAAATGCCAGCAGACACATGCAATCTGTCTCTCCCTATCTTCAAAATACAGGGGTGTGCACTTGCATGCACACACAACATTTGTGTGCATCCCACATTAATGTGTGCGTCACTTCCAGAATATGCATTCACGTGTTTGTTTGCCCCTTTCTGTGTCAGGTTTAATAGTAAGTGATGAGGTAGCTAGCAGCCTAAACAAGCTTCAGCTCAGAGGGGCAGCACTCACTATCTATCTAACTGCCTGAGAGAGAGAAAGACAGAGAGAGACAGAGGGAAGGAACGAGAAGGTGGTTCACGACATTTATCATTTAATAGTGGAAGCAAATAGTTTTTTAACAAAGGAGGGATACTGTTTGCTGTTACCATAGAAAGTCTCATGAGGAAAACCAAGTCCATGTATGCAGTGTGTGGCATAGTGTATAGGACAGTGACAAGTGAAAGATTCCTTTGCATGTGTAATATATTCTTCTACCTATTTGCTACATACATCTGTGAAAATGACTCGTACACACACAGCTGTAGATTATGCCTGATAGATATTTAGATTAGATAAGTTTAAAGAAAGAGCAACAGAAAGGCAATAATAAGAGAAATGTTACAATGCTCTAGGGCTGCACGGTTATGACCAAAATTATAATCACGATTATTTTGATCAATATTGAGATCACGATGATTGTTTATTGATTTTAGGGACAAAATATTTTTATTGCACTTTCACATTTAAATAAACAGAGCGTTGCTTTCACTTCCATGTTGTGCTATGTTCCTGCTATTATACAAATCTTTGCATCAAAATAAGACGGGTCCTTATTCACAGTGCATCTGCTAGAAGCAAAATAAAATTGAATTAAATCAACGGAGCACTGCTTTCACTTTAACGTTTTGCAACATTCCTGTCCTTCCATCATTGCATCAAAATACGACTTAAACTAAGGTTTGTCTTCACCTGAATTAAGTACATTTCCGTTTTGCCCGTCTGCTCTCTGTTGTATATAACTTTTCGACTCTGGACTCCAGCTGCAACATTCAGGAAAGTTTTCTACAGGCTGTTAATGCAGGGTGTCTTCGATTTCCCCCTAGTGGCTGGCTGTTAGTTTAGGAAGCACTTGATTTGATATGAAGCAGAGTTTTATACGAGTACTCATTTTAAAAGTCAATATCACAGTCGATCATGTTCATTTAATTGTGGGAAGCCAAAATTGTGTTTGAGATTAATATTCGATTAATTTTGCAGCCCTACAATGCTCCAGTGTTGACAACGAGTTAATATTCTCACCTCAGACAGACAATCACCGTCAAACATGTTGAAAATCCCACAAAATCTACATGCAAACACTAGAGGAGCCAGTATTCTACTCCGCAGTTATGGATTGGGCCTTTAATGTGCGTCGGTTCAAGTCAGTCCGAGTCTCCGCATGTTTGTTTTGGAACCTCTGTGGCTGACAGGGAGGTTAATCCACTATTCAACACCAGTCAGAGTGTCTCTCCCCGGGGGTGCACAGACGAGAACCACCCCCCCGCCTCCGCGATGTACCACAAAAGGGCTTATCATCCCTGGGCATCACAGCAATGCTAAGGGGGGGTTGGAAGGAATGGATGTTTGCACTGCTGGGTGCCAGTAAGTGCCAAAGAGTGACACACACATATATGGTCTTGCACATGCATATGAGCAGGTAGATGCTAACTACTGACATATGGCAAGATAAAAGGGGACTGCACATGTAGGCTGAAGTTTCTAAATTTAATAAACATACACGGAGGCACACATGCACGTTGGTTAGCATGCATAAAGACCGACAGACAATGCCATGCTAGCAGCACTGAATGCTATCTGCTGGGAGGAAATTGTTTTTTTTTTCCCATTCTGACCCTGAGTCTGGTGTCGCTGAGAGTGTGTGTCCATGTGAATTCAAGCATATGTGTATGAAGGCTGTGGAGGTGTACTCTGCCTTTTTGTGAATCAATGTGTGCGTGTTCATCTTTTGTGTGTTTTCAGAGGTCATTGAGTCTGAATATTTGTTCTGGGATTCAGTCTCATTGTTAAATATTTTAGTTTTGCCTCAACAAATATGATATGGTGCAGTGAATCAATTACACAAAATGATTCCCTCTCACTCGGATTTAACTCATCATACATTTTAGAGACTTAAGCGAGCCAACATCTCTTTCTGTCCTTCACTCCCTCGCTCGCTCTCTCTCCCTCTCTCCCTCTCTCTCTCTCTCTCTCTCTCTCTCTCTCTCTGTGATGAATGGAGCCAGTCAATGAGTGGGGTGTAAGGGTGACCTGGCCAGGGGGCCTATGTGTGTTTATGTGTATCTGTATCTTGTGAATTTACGTGTGTGTGACTAATTTAATGGATAGCATGTCACCATGGTCAAGGACCCCCCCCCCCCTACGCACATACAGATGCACAGGCACACACACACAGACACAGTTCAGGGGGGTAGGGAATGACTGATTTACAAGACACACCAGTGACTATTGACCACATGTACTGTAACCTGAAAAATGACTGTGTGTGTGTGTGTCACTCAGGCTAGTGTTGTTAATCAATCACTCACTACAGACCCTGAACTTTGGACATGAGTAGAGGAAATAAATCTACTGACATGAAGTGGAAGAGAGGGAAGGAGGAGAATTTTTTTTACTAGGACAATGCTCTTTTCATGTCACTTTGAATATTAACCTCCAGCAAGGAGGTTATGTTTTGGTTTGTTTGTTTGTCAGCACGATTACGGAAAAACTACTGGCCCCATTTGAATGAAACTTGGTGGAAGGTTGTAGCAGGAAGAACCCATTAAATTTGGAGCGGATCCGAATCACGGAGCGGACACACAAATTATTTTTCACTTTCGATAACATTGCGAGATAGAGCATGGCTAATGCTAAGCTACATTTAACCTCTATTTCTCAGGTTGAATGTATTAACGGAATAGATTAATTTGAAGTATTGATGTGCTTTTTTCCTTTATTTATGATCCTTCATTACAGTAATTACCTGAAAAAGCCCCTTTGACTAAACAGAGAGAAGGTTCAGTGCCTCACCTATCACACACGCGGCTCCGTCCTTTACAATATGTTACAAATTAAATTATCAACTAAATGTTATATTTAAGATATTCTAAGATCAGGTCATCTTCTTGAAGTGGTTCCGTAATGACCTTCATTCTTATGATTCAATCTTAAATTAATGTGTAAAATTGTTCTTTAGTCGTGGTGAAGGCCACGTAAAAATGTCTGTAATGTGGACGATGCACTTCATCCTCTTACTCCTGCGAGGAAAGTTTAGTTACAGTACATTCGTTACTAATGTTATTTGACTCACACAGCAAAACATAGGCAAGAGAAAGTGACTAAGACACTAATGGAAAAAAATAATTTCGTCCTATATTACTAGGTCTTAAAGTGACACTGAGTCTTCAGTAAGACAACTACCCTCAACCATCTGGTTAAAAGTCAGAAATTGATCTCCAAATGAGACATAAGACAGAAACATGCCCAACCCGAAGTCAGAGACCCATCACCTAGTCTGAAAAAATGAACTTTATGGTTTCTAGATATGCGTGCGTGGGTGTGTGTGTGTGTGTATGTGAGAGTTTGTCTGATGATATGAATATTAACTAAATACTGCATGATGAAACAGCAATGAAATAAGAGAAACTGATGTTCAAGAAATAAAATAAATACAGCATTCAAAATTTTAAATAACAATATTGGAGTGTGTGTATGGGTTTGATTAAGTATGCGTGACTGTTAAATGGATCAAATATGGCAGCTTTCATTTTGGAATAAATTGCCTTTAAAGAAAATGTATGGATTTGGCAGAGAGTGTAATTCAAAATGAGTCAAAGTGTCACTTTCACTTTTCACTACATTTGAAAAAATTGAGTGCCAGGGTGACTTTAAAATATCCTCATTGTACTTTGTCTTTATCTTTGTATGACTGGAACTTAGGATACAACACAGCATCATCTGCATATATTAACAATGTTCAGAGGTCAAAAGAAAACATTAAGTGGTGAATAATAAAGTTAAAACAAGTATGTCATCACAGGTGTTATACATGACAGTTACATTCATTTCTGTTTGAAAAGCACAGGTAAACAGCAAAAAACATGTCCTAACAGTTAAATACTTTTTAGTAATAGTGCTAGACAGTTTGACCAAAAACAAAATCAAAATTTTATGAAGTTCTCCGGCTTCCTCCCACAGTCCAAAGACATGCAGGTTAGGTTAATTGTTGACTCTAAATTGCCCGTAGGTGTGAATGTGAGCATGAATGGTTGTTTGTCTCAGGCATTAAAAAAGTGAAATTGTGTATTGACTCATTATTATGAGTCATTCGTTAGGTATATAAATACCTCAAAACAAGGAGCAAATATGCTTCCCCCTCACACTTTCTCCTTCTCCTCTGTCTGCTGTCTGTTTTGTCACGTGTCTGCTAAATTAACTACTTTGTGTCACCAATACACTATAATAATGGACAAAAGGGACAAGACTTTAGGAAGTGCAAAATCTAGAAAGTTCAGTTTTGCTATTCACAATTAAGACAAATTGATGTTATTAATATGATCTATGTTTGCTCTGAGTGGGAAGACAAGCAGAGAAAAGAGTATGAAGAGAGACAGGGGGCAGAGGAGCTTTCTTGGTGTACATGTCGAAAGCTACCTGTCTCACGGGAAAGAGAGACGAGTTGAAATAAAGTAAATGTACAGCAAATTGACACAGTTACTGTTCTCCCAACGGAAAGAATCGGGATGGAAGGGAGGGAGGGAGGGATGGAAAAGAAAAGATGGATGGAGGAAGAGGAGATTCAGAGCATTTCGGTTTGTGGGGTCAGGCTTTGGGTCAGTATCAACTCAATAAAATACACACCAACTAAAATACACACACTCACACACAACCACAGATGTACACACTTCCTCTAGCTCACAGGCAAACACGCCTAGTGGTCTCTCGGTGCTGCTACTTTGGTGGTTAGGGACTGGTAGCTACACATACTGACACTAGCTGAGGGAAAATAACAGACTTCATTACTGAGCTCCTATCCCCATTGATTCTGATGAGAAAAAAATGTAAATTGGCACCCAATTGTGTTTGCCATTTAACAAGTACTTTGGTCTTAAGGTGGGTGACATCAACTGAGATCAAGTCGCTCAATATCTCTGTAATTCATACATAATAACATAATTCATGTGTTTTAAGGTACTTGTATATCAGATTATACCAGCGGTATTGCCTAGCAGCCTGACCTACCTAAGATTTGATTTAATAATATCTGTCACTCTGTTCATGACAGCCCTGTATTTGACTATTGTGTTATGTGCGTTTCAATTGCTGCAATCTGTGCCTCTGCACTACATTTGACTTGCTGGTTGATAACCAATCTTTGTTACTTTGCTCGATTGTCGAATAGTGGGTACATTGTGGTAACCTGACCCGCCAGATGGTTTGTTTCACAGAACCATCTGAGAAGCCGTCATTGGAAACTGTTTGGAAAAGGGCAGGCACTTTCAAAAAATCCTTGGCAGGTGGACGAACCATCTGTCAATCAAAGTCTTGCCGAAGCCAGTTGGGAGAAGAGCGAAAACCTCTTTTTCATCGAGAAAAGCCTTCAGTGCCGTTCTTTGCTCTTCTTTCAAAGAAGACATACTCTCCAGTTCTGATAAAGGTGATGCTATTGCAGCATCTACACTAACCTCTTCACTAGCCGCAATTGTTGTTTATAACTAACAGTCGCGCGCCCCACCCCCCCCCCCCGTGTCGTCACGTCACACACACCTAAGCCACGCCCGTAGCTGCTCGTAGCTCCTCACAGGATGCTGATTGGTCCGTGCTCTGGCTTGCCGGGCAGAAACGCATTACTTGCTGCCTGACAAGATGGATTTCCGTATGATATGTATGTTTATGTTAAGGTGCCAGGTTATGCATTTAGTAGTTACCGTTAAGGTAGTAACAAGCCCAGAGGGAATAATTGCACCATAACTCCGTAGAGTATCCTCCAACCAACATGTGTGCATATCTGTACGTCCGATTATTCAATGACCATCCTAAATATTAATCAGGGACAGCTACATTACATTATGCATGTACATATTTAAAAGGTTATTTTGATTTATTTCACACACAAAAGCTGTTTTCGGATGCTCGGTTTTGCCTGGTTCACACTACCCGACTTGAGCCCTGATTTTCCAATCCCCGTTTTTGGAGCTCCCCGACAAAAGTCCCAGATCAGAGGCAAATCTGCGGCCGCTCGCACATACAGTATAGGCGCTTGAGCATCATGTGTGAACTACTCAAAGACGCAAGCCGAGTGGCTCTATGACGCTCGCCGACACCTTGCAGACACATTCTAGATATCTAGCATGCTAAATATCCGGACCGGTCGGGGATTCCGGCCACAAGCTACAGCCAATGAGAGCGCGAGACATGGGTTGAGGGGAAACTTGGGGAAAGAGGGGTCGCCTGTAACAATAGGAATTTACTATATGTGTTGCATTTGCAACACGGAGCAAAGTTGTTGTTGCACCTAGGGGAATAAATAGTAAAAAAAGAGTGTGGAAACTGGTGGAAACAGGCTATTTTGTGAACACACGTGCCAACAACAATCAGCAATATGTCTTGCGTATGGTATCACGTCATTTACTGTGTATTTCTTGTGTGTTTTCGTGACAAAACATAGTGTGGAGACCTCATCGGGAGTAGTTTAGTGTGCGTAGTGTGTGACCCCCTGTCATCGGTCAGTCATGTAGTTTGAAAACCACAATGACTTAAAGAGTCACGATTACGAGACATTAAGTTGTGTGTAGTACTACGATCTGACAACTTTGAAAGTTGTTTAGTGTGAACTTGGCTTTAGGAAGGATGCCGAGCCTAGATCAGGTATAGGTTTAATATGTTGTTCGAGGTTAATTTGACCACTACAACTACAAGCCCACCCTACCCAAACCAGCCCAAACTGACTGAATTTAGGTTTTTTTCTCAGACTATTTCTGTTGGCCCCCCTTCTATGGATAACAATATTATTACTATATATTTTATTATTGGTATTATGCCTGTTCTGAAAAGAAAACATATAAGTACATGTAAATCAATATCCATACTGTATGTTCATCAAAGCCGGTCAGTAAGACAATGTCATTATGCCAGAAAATAGTTGCTGTCGGTAAAGTGAAGTGAATTGTAATCCATATAAACATAATTATGCATGAAACGGGTTCATTTCACGTCCAGACAGACACTCACGCCGCTCCATGAATATCTATCCCGAGCATATGAGAGTGCATGGTCTGTAGGTCCGTATCAGATGACTCTTTGATGTGATTAAACGATGCAGTACACATCAGATATGATTTGATCCGAGAAATTATTTTTCAAAACGACACAAGACCTCAACTCTGCACCACTTGCCTCATTCTGTCCATCCATCCTTCTTGCTTCTATTTTATTTTTACAGTTTATCTCTTTCAACCCTGTCTCCCCTTCTTTCATGGCAGTAATAATAATGAAAAATCTCCTTTCCCTCACGGCAATAAAGACACCATCAGATACAAGGGAAGGAGAGAAAGAGAGAAGGAAAACAGAGAGGAGAGGGGGGGGGGGGGGGTGTGTGTGTGTGTGTCTGACAATCGCATTAGCCAGACTGCATGGTTGCTTTTTTAGGAGAAAATAAAGAGAATGGTGTGTCTCTATCTGTGTTTGTGTGTGTGATCTTGTGTGACACCCCTTATGTTTGTGTGTGTGTGTGTGTGAGAGAGAGCACTCTGCTGATATTAGCTAGTTCTTCATTCACTTGCTAATGTGATTTCACTCTATACACACACACACACACACACACACACACACACACACACACACACACACACACACACACAAATGCATACACAGTGCACACACACACACTCCCACAGGAAAAGACCTTGAATGTCAGACACCATCTGTTCCATCTCTCTTTCACTTTCTGTAAAAGAATTTTGGTTTTACCTCATAAATCTCAAAACGCATAAATCCAAAGATAAATTACAACACAGGAAATAGAGTATATAGGGTGTGTGTGTGTGTGTGTGCGTGTGTGTGTTAAAAGTTTGTTTCTGCAGGAGTGAAGCATTACAAATAAGATATTGGAGAGGAAGCGTAAGAGAATGGTTCGAGGCTTATTTACATAACACGATATTTGCTTTTTTTTCTGTGCTGGCTGCGTTTTTATCACAAAGCTCCTTAAAATAACATGAATGCACACAATGTTTCAAAAAGGATCTTTCATTTCCTTTATTTTTTATTGGTGATTGCCTTTTGGAACAACACATCTTGTTGAATTGAAATGTGACAAAGATGTGTCAAGCCGCCCTTGTATTGTTGTATCCACTGAATAATGTGTGTGGGTGAGAGCAGTGATCTGTATGGGTGAGCGAGCGGCATGAGTGCCCATGCAGACGAGACGAAACTCTGTCCGTTCATGCAGGTCATCAGTGTGTTTGTGCCACTTGATGAATAGTTATCGGCTTTAGCTAAACTAGAATTGATTTCATTTCATTTCATAGTTTATTTGATAGGGGCCAATACAATATACATAGACAACTTAGAAACGGCTATCTGATGCAAGTATCATAGTGCTTATAGCGGATGCTAATTTGCAACACCTGTCCCTAGGAGGGCTTTTTATGAAAAAGAGATTAAAACAGGAATGAGTACAGGGAAAATAAATAAATACAAACAAGCACACATTTAAAAAAATTACATGACTGATGCAACTACACTGCTAAATTCTTCTTCTAGCGGCGTTACCAAACAGCTGCGTTACCACCACCCTCTGTACTAGAATGGGGCCAACCCTGATTTGCATGTATGTGAGAAATGCAAGACGGATGCAATTGGATTTGTGATCTGGTTAACGGGTCAGCTGCCCAGGTCAGATTATGTCACACTTACTTTTTAATTAATGTGCATTTATGCTGCAACTACTGTACACTTAATACAGCAAAAGAAAAGTGTTTCCTTTCTTTCTTTTGTCGACTATAGTTGTTTATTTCACTGATTAAAATTCTAGCATCCACTTATTTATATTTAGCAATGGTTATGACATGCCTATTTCTTTGATGGACCATGAAAGTTAATGCCACTGTTCTATTTGTGATCAATTACCGCCTCTGACAATAGAGTTTACTGTAAAAATGCATGTTTGGTACAACTACTAACTCCCCCTCTCCCGCTGCCGTAGTTTCAGCTGAGAGATCAGCGTCGTCAAACACACTTCATTCAACCTCGACAGGAACAAAATAAAACCCACCAAAACAGTCTTGGTTAGTCTTTCCATCATCACCAACTCTGGTTTGGTCGAAATAAACCCTTATTTCACAGAGTTAGATGTGAAAATATGCAGACTCTGCACATTGTTTGGCCCCGCCGTCTCTCTCTCTCTGCCTGCAGAGCAGCGGCTCACTTCGGAGGGCAGACACAATGGCAAACATCGCCCCAAAAAAACAACCGCCGATGTACTCAGCCAATCGCCGATGGCAGATTTATTCGTCCAATAGCCCAACCCTGGTTATGTTAAGTAAAACAAATCATGGTTTGGCTTATAATGACGACAACATTGAAACAAAACTAAACAAAAATGCAACAAAACTACTTTGTTAGGTTTAGGAAACAATACTACTGGGTTAGGTTTAGTAAAAAAAAAAAAACATCATGGTTTGGCTTAAAATGACTACGTCAGTGAACATTGACTTTCACACTGCAAACGAACACCCATCCACCACACCTCCCAACTGCCCGTGGTGTACTTTCTCGCTTGTCATACTCGTTATTATACCACGTAACTTTAAATACCGTTATTATTCCACGTAACTTTCATTAACGGTCGCTCTATATAGTACATCATCTGCTCTGCACGTCATTCGTTGTACTACGTCACTTGATGCGGCCTTCCGCGAACTCAAATCATTACAGACAAACGTCAAAGACAAAAAAAATCAGCAAACAAAATACATTTCCCTCCAAACGTAATAGAGAATGCAGTTTAGTTGTACGGGAGCGTAATTTTTAGGAGACAGGGCTGGTCACCAAGGTTTTACACTGATAATATTTCCAAACCTGTGTGCTTTACTACCTCTTCCTTTACAAATAATTTGCATTTCACTCTGCTTTCAGGATTGCCAGATTGCAGAAATTGCGTATATTGCTACAAATCTAGCCTTTATGTTTTGGTGTTATAGTGTTTACAGTAACACAGCTGAAAAGTTTGCATGTGAACGTGCAGAGATCATTTGCTTTGGAGGTAAAGCATTGTGACACCCCGTTCACCCATTGTGACACCCGCTTCATTACACGCACATCATGACTAACGTGTTGTACTGTATGTTGGTCTTAACATAGGGAAGGGGAACAAAGGTCTAGAAGGGCAGTGAAATAACAGAAAGGACAGCACATTGTTAAAGCATAAAGAGCGAGAGGAAGATATATTAAAAGAGTGGAGATGAGAGGAGAGAATGACCAAAAATAAGAAGGCAGCTGAGACAGAAAAACAGAGAAGATATGGATTAGGAACAGAAGGTGAGATTAAAGAGATGGTTGGGTGCTTTTAAGAAAGTGGCCACCATTCGTGCTGTGAGTGGTATTGGACTAGATGAGAGAGAACGAAGAAATAGAAAAGGAGTAAGTCAGCAAAGAGGAGCCAACTGAAAGAGACTGGGAACTGACAACAAGGGAAAGCAAATTGACACGAGAGATAGAAGCATGTTATACGGGGTGAAGCACAGTTTGAATGAGCAGAAAGGTGGACAGAATGATTAGAGAAAAGTGCATGTACAGGAGAGGAACAAATTCAAGTTAACTATGAAAGGAAAATGGGAGGAGAGGCGGGAGATGGCAAACGAGAGGAGAGAGGGAGAAATAGAAATCTGAGAAAAGAGAGGTTAGGACGGGGAGAAAATGAGAACAGTATGAAAAGGAGGAGGTGAGAGGGTGAAAGAAATAAAGAGGAGAATTGAGAGATGAAAAGATGAGAGGAAAGGTGATAAATAGGTCCACAATGGAGGGTATAAGCAAGGTAGGAGTGAGAAGAAGATGATGAACAAGAGGATGTATAGATAGGATGCTGAGCGAGGGCGGGTGGAGACAAAGTCTAAGAAAGATGAGGACATATTGAGAAGAAAGATGAGTGCAAGGATGGGGCAGGAGAATATAGAATTAAAGGAAGTCAATGCATTGAATGTGGATGTTGAAAATATTTCAAAAACACTTCATCAATCATTACTGGAGATGCATGTTATGCTAAAATTCTAAGGCTTCCTTGTTTGTGGAAGGAATAGAGGTCAGACATAATATTTCCTGCCACAATCACATTAGCCAGTTTAACAACTCACAGGTACACATATCTGCTAGGAGAACATTGGATTTGTCTCCTACGTCAAGTATTTTCTGACATTCCTCAAGTGTTTTCTTCTGTGCATTATGAAATATAAGGCAGGAAGCACATCAGGTGGGGAAAAAGAAAACACTTAATAATGCGGTGCACGCAGTTCTGAGGAGTGAGTAAGGAACAATCTGGAACTAATGGCTATCTAATGAATAGCTATTGAATCAGTTCCAATAAAATAAACAAGGCAACACATGTACCGCTGAAAGATCCAAGAGATTTATGTTAACCCATGTTTAAAAGTATCACAAATTGCGCTCTGACTGGGATGGAGGGGAGAGAATAAATAAAGATAGACAGATGCCAGAGGGAGAAGGTCTGTAGGGTTAGAAGAGGGATGGACGTGAATGTAGCTTGAATAGAAAGGTGATGTAGGAAAGGGAAATGAAAAAGACGGAGGAAAAGGAAAAGGATGTGAGACAAAAGTGAGGGTGATGAGGAGTAAAAAGGTAGCTGTATGAATGCTAGGGAAAGGTGGAGAGGAAAGGAGAGAGGTAAATGCCACAGTAGGCCCTTTCACACAGCCTGTTCAAGGCGGGACTGCTGCACGGTTCCTGTTGTGTATAAAAGGTACGGACATGGAATGAGGGGGGGGCAGTGTTGCTCCGCCGCTAAGCCGACAGCGGAGGTAGTCACAGAGCCGAATCGTGTCTGTGTAAAAGGGACAGCCGCCATGGCGGCACTACGCGCACACTCACTAGACGCAGACGGTGCTCTGTTACAGGTGACGGCTCTTTTGCTTCCGAAATGCTGGCATGCTATTTAAAATCACACACTGGGGCAGCAGTATGCCGCCGTTGTTTGATTCGGTGTGAAAAAGCAAAGTCGGCGTAATGGCGGATCTTCTTTACGGCAGTGTAGCGGAATCTCTGTGTAAAAAGGGGCTGGAGAGAAGAGCAGAGAAAGTGGGGAGGAAGTGTGTAAGAGGGCAGAAAAAGAAGAAGCTAAGCGACTTAATGCTAGAGGAAAGGCTGGTGCGAGTGAATTGAGCTAAGAGGAAGAGAAGGAGGAGGAGAGATGAAAGAGGAAGGGAGGAAAAGGAAGGAAGGAGGGAGGCGAAATAAAAGGAAGAATGGTAGCTGGAGGACAAGAAAAAAATGTGTTGCAGTGGCAGAAAGGTTTGGCTCTTGTCCATACCTGAAAAAAAAGCAGGCCTTCCATTCCTCCTTCTCTCTTCTTCCTTTAATTCAAGGAATCGAAAGCTGAATGCATACCTGGACAGTTGTGTGTAAGCTTATTTTTGGAGGACACACTCAAAACGTGGAGTACAGATTAAAGGCGGCCTTGCCTCCTTAGTTGACACTTTTTTTGTATTAGCTGACCAAGGCTCACTTTTTTTGTTGGTACAGTTTGATCTTGTGGCTTGGTTTATTTAAAAAAAAACTTCAAGTCGTAGGGTTTAGTGCAGCCCTTCTTCGTCTTTTCAAATAATAATGGAGAGTCTTTTTGTGTTCTGCCCAGAGGCTGTACGCCAGGCAGCGGTACTGATAAGAGCAAACATCAGAGATGTAACATCGGAGTGTAATCGAACTGGAAGTGTCATTATGGATGTCTCACAGTTTCTTGAACATATAGCAAATATGCACTTTTTGTACTAAACTTCACTATATGTATTCACATTTAATGTTTTATTGTATTTGAGTAATTCATTTATTACTCTTATTTACTCTTATCAACATGGAAGTGGGCAAATATGCTTGCTTTATGCAAATATATGTATATATTTATTATTTGAAATCAATTAACAACATTAAACAATGACAAATATATCAAATCATAACATGGCAAACTCGAGCCCAACCGGCAACAACATCTGTCAGTGTGTCAGTGTTCTGACTTGACTATGACTTGCTCCAAAACTGCATGTGATTATCATAAAGTGCATGTCTGTAAAGGGGAGACTCGTGGGTACCCATAGACCCCATTTTCATTCACATATCTTGAGGTCAGAGGTCAAGGGACCCCTTTGAAAATGGCAATAACAATTTTTCCTCGCCATAGTTTAGCGTAAGTTTGGATCGTTATTCAACCTTCTTCGGGACAAGCTAGAATGGAATTCCTTAGGTTTTCTAATTTCATATGCCAGTATCTTCACTCTCATTTTAAAACTGAACCCTCTACAACCTCAAAAAGATTGAATTGCGTTAATGCATTAAAGCAATTAGTGGCGTTAAAACTAATTTCCGTTAATGCGTTATTTAAACTTTGACCGCTTTAGGTAAAATAAATGATCACAGGGTAGTCAAAGCTGTCACAAATACCTTCTGCACTCTTCCAGGCACAATATGCGCTTCTTTTTGCGTTTACCCGATGAACGTGTCTGTCGGGTTTCCTACCACATCACTATACTGCTCATCTCTTTGCTGCTATAGGTTAACAAGCTGTAACGCCTTTTGTGTTGTCAACAATAGAGGGGTTATTGTTTTTCATGAATGTTTAATGTGTCTGGTAATTTGCTGATAATGTCAACATATTCTCCTCTGTGTTTCTACAGGCTAACAGGCTTCCAGGTCCCTCCCCCTGTCACCAGTACAGGAAACGTCTTCTCGTTGAGGTTGACCAGTGACTTTGCCGTCTCTGCGCACGGCTTCAAGCTCAACTATGAAGGTCAGACGGTGTCTGTATGTATTTGTGTTTGTGTGTGTGTGTGGGGGTCAGGTGGAATGTGAGAATGTAAAGGCTGCACTTCAATGTTGACATCTATAGTTCAGAAAAATGAACAATGTCAATAAGAACCACTAGCTATACTTACTAAATGTCAGAGATAAGTCCACATATGGTGGGTGTGAGCCATGTAAGAAAGAAAGACATTCAGACAGCAGAAATTCCCTCGGTACTCCCCTTGTTTTTCAATGCAGAAGTAATTGAGCAGATGCGCTGTGTGTTGTTTACCTGAAGCAACCCCTGTTGATATTTGCTAGACACATAATACTTAGAGAAAACAAAATACCACACATAGAACCTAAAACATAAGGTTATATGTTTTTCTTTTGGTAACACTTAACCTTAAATCCCCCTATTTAGCATTTGTGAGCCTTATAAATATTTAATAAATGGGTTTTAACACACTATAATGTAATTGTAAGCAGACATTTCTAAGTGTTTATGAATGTGCAGTATTTGTCAACAATTATAAATTCTCCCATGAAGAACGTATTTCATATAATTACAACGGTGTTTTACAGTATTGTCATTCATTATCTGTTCATACACCAGCATCTGGTTATGAGTTGTTGACAAATACATTAATAAACACTTATATCTGCTTACTGTACCCTACAAATGTATATCCTGCTTATAAATACTAAATAAGGGGACTTAAAGTAAGTTATTCTTTTATATTGCGGACATAGCGTACGTGATTTCTATTCAATTCAATTCCTTTGAAAGGCAATTCAGATTCTGAAAGTTTTCAGGGAAAACTGCCATGTTCTGAGCTCAGTCCACATTTTTTGACTCCTTTCCACTCAGCACAGGAAAGGACATCCTAATGGGTGACAAGTTCATTCCTTTTCAACATGGCAGGTTGTCAAATCCAGAGAGAGAGAGAAAAGCATGGACAGAGCATGACACAAAATTAGAGCATACGGAAGGCTCTGTATTATATATAGGCTTGCCGGGACAGAAGCAGACGATTTGTGGTCATTTTTTATATCTACGTGATTTTGCAAATCGATCCATTCAGGGCTGCAATTAACGATTATTTTCATTGTCGATTAATCGATTAGTTGTTGTGTCTATAAATGTCAGAAATGATGAAAAATGGCGGTCAGTGTTTCCCAGAGCCCAAGATGACGTCTTCAAATGTCTTGTTTTGTCCACAACTGAAAGATATTCAGTTTACTGTCATAGAGGATTAAAGAAACCAGGAAATATTCACATTTAAGAAGCTGGAATCAGAGAATTTTTACTTTTTTTTCTTAAAAAATTACTCAAACCGATTTATCGATTATCAAAATAGTTGCCGATTAATTTAATAGTTGACAACTAATTAATTAATCGTTGCAGCTCTAGATCTGTTTTGACCCACCAAAACCAAGTGTTTGGGCACTAAAACATCTTACTTATGCGCTCATATAATTAACTTCAGCTGAAACAGACACATTTTCTCTCTCTGACACGTTATTTAAGTACGTTTCATATCATACAAAAACAATCAGTATTTGATATGTACTGATGCTGTTATATATGTTTTTTTTTAACCAAAGAGTTTGAACATTTTAACAAAGAAAAAATGAGGGAACTTGGCCCATTCCGGGGGTAGCTAACGCGTCCCCTTTTGCCCTCTCCCTTTAGGGCCTGAGTAAACACCACGGTACCATTTTCACAGATGAAAGAAGAGATATGAATAGTTGAAGTGATGTTTAAAATTAGAACTCGCCATTAATCAGCACCATGTCCTGTGTGCATTAACGATTTCAGATTAGATTTAGATTAGAAAAACTTTGATGTCCTCAATGAGGCAGTTAGTTCCGGAGCGTAAAACAGAGGAGCGTAAAATTGTCTACCGGAGGCACATACATGACACTGAGCAAACCAACAAAACAAATAAGTACACAATTATGCAGCTCCTTGCTATTCACTGAACCGATATTTGAGATGTCAACAGCTGACAAGGTGACAGTGTACTGTCTGATCCAAATGGTTCAAGTACATACACGACCCCATATGTCATTTTAAAGGACACAGTGCAACACATAATAATACACATGAAATACATTTAGGTTTTACAAAGTCGTTACGCATAGGTTTGATTTAACATTATAATCATACACTTATCGTTAAACATCAGTTGCAGTGTATATATTAAAGTTGCAGAGGTACACAGATGGTGCATGAGATGTAACCATGGTCATGTAGTATTTATTTTATAGTCCTGTGTACTGCTGGGATATTAATACTGAATCTGGTTATGGCTTATTACAAAATGCACTGTAACCAAGATAGCCCGGGAGATGGGTTTTCAAGAAAGTAAAACTATATTAGAGAGTGCGGAAATATAATTTAAATGCAAGGCACACATACTTAAAGCAGTATTATGAATTAGAGTCAGCCATTTATGCCCATACACTATTTACAGGAGGGAATGTTCCCCATTAAGAAACGTATTCAGGTTTTCATGCCGACGTGAAAATAACTGTAGCTGGTGTAATGTTTGATGTAAATTGAATGTATGTTTGTACAGTTCTGTTCACTAACTTTCAGGTGACAGCTTGCTTACATTCACATTCACATGCACATGCACACGCACAGTGTTGGTCACAGCTGGCTGCTGTGGAAATGATACACTGCTTAACCGTCTCTCTGTGTGTCCCTCTACATCCTTCTGTGGGCCTTTTGTGCTCGTCTGGATGTAGGTCGGATGGTTGGTGGGTGTTCAATTTGTTGATATGTGTGTCTGGTGTGCCGCATAATGACAATATCACTGATTGCGAAGTGCCTCGGTTTAAGTCTGCACACATGCTGCGTCTGAGTTGATGTGTGTGCAAGTCTGTGTGTGTGTGTTTGTGCTACTTGTATGTCCAAGCAGTTGTCCCAGATTTATTCACTGGCACTAGTTTCCACTCGCTACTTGGCTCATGTTCACTCTGTGTGACTGTGCATCTCTGTGGGTGTGGGTGTGTGTGTGTGTGTGTCTGTGTGTGCGACACAAAGAGAGTTTGCTCCAGGGGACTTATCTGAAGAGTTTCTTGCTGCTGATACATTCAGCTGTTTGACTTACTCTGTGTGTTTGTGTGTGTGTGTGTGTGTGTGTGTGAGAGAGAGAGAGAGAGAGAGAGCCAGATCACACTTGGCATTTGCAGAAATGTAACATTATGCTGATGATCTGTCTGTCTTTCTATATTCAGCATCTCGTACAGTCCACAACACACAGCTTGGCTGTAAATTTATACAGAGAGGAGGAGATTTTCTCAGAAGGAATGATCCACCCTGGTTTGGACAGTTTTTGGCAAGTCATCCTTACTCCATGTAATCCTTCTGCCTAATCTGTTACTGGAGCCATTTCAGATTTTATTTTTTTTTAGGTATTGCTTTAGCATTGTCAACAATGCATTTAAAGAAAGGACGTATATAAAAAATACCTGCTCATCATCATTATTGGTGGAATTGTTGTTTACAAGTGCAACTCAATATAAGATAGGATTTATGATAAAAGATTTATTTTGTTTCTGTTGTGTTTGAATGAAGTGTGTTTTACGATGCTCCGCCGCTCAAACACATCTCCCAGTTGGAACTACGGGTGGCGTGGCGCCGCACACACACACCTGCGCCGAACTGAACGTGCCACACACGTTTCTGCGACAGTAATAACAAGAGAAAATGTATTTTTTAAGACGAGACGTGACATAAACTATTTATAAAATATTTTTAATGACTATTCAAAAATTTGAAAATCATGACCCATCCCTACTTAATAGTTAATGTGTGGTTTAAAAAATAATCTAGAAATCTTGATAATGAGAATGAGATAACATAAATGCTTATTAATATCAGGTACAAATGCAAAGACCCTGGATCAGGTTTTATTATCAAGATAATGTATCCAGATACAGATCCTACATGTGTAAATGGGATCTAAGAGTTAGACTACTACCCCCATGTGTGATGCCAGCTTCGATCTCGCAAATTTATTGTTATAATCTAATGCTGTGTTCACACTATGAGCGACACAGCAACAGGCTACAAGTCATTTTCAATGGAGGCCGGTGGCATGAAGCTAAAAACTGACGCCTGACAGTTGTCGCTGCTGTGACGGGCGTGTCGCACTAAAAATAAAGTTGAGCTGGTCTCAATTTATTTTCGCGCTCCAATGACACGGTGAAGCATCAACCGATCGTATGTTTTTTGTTTCACCACGTTCCGTTCCATCTAAAAGAAATGCCGTAAATGTCAGTCCTATTTAACATGCTAAATACGTCAACAAGCGCTTGAGCGACACTTCAACGGTGACCCGCCGACAATGTAGCTGGCCACACTTGGCCGTTTTGTTGCTTTTGTCACGCGCAGTGTGAACATAGCATAACAAAGCAAGGTTATATCAAAATTTATTTCATTTCCACTTATTTTAATACAAAGATATATCCTGTTTAAGATAGAGTTCAGTTGGAGCATGAGAGCAATAAGCGGATTATTAGTACAGCATCAGACAGATCGTGACCGGGATCACCCTCAGGGATTGCGTTAGGAGCTAAGAAATGTGGAAGGAGCTCAGACTCCTTCCACATTGAAACGAGTTGACGTCATTTGGTGCATCTGATGGGGAAGCCTCGTGGACATGTTGCTGTTGAGTTATTCCAGGCACGTCAAACCAGGAGGCAACCCTGGGGCACACCCAGCAGATGCTGGAGGGCTTTCATATCCCACCTGGCCCGCGAACGCCTCGGGACTCTTCCCTCGGGAGCCCAGGAGGAACTGGAGGATGTGGATGGAGGATGACGTCTGGACTGCTCCGCGTAACCTGCTGTAGCTTGTAGCTGGATATGCTTTCGAGGAAGGATGAATGGATAGATGGATGGATTACCACACTGTATTATTACATTGTAAAACATAAATACATGAAAAAGGTTAATTCAGTGATCGCTCTATAGGAGGGAATTTTGCAATTGGCGGGGCAAAGGTACAGTAGAGTGGCTCTCTCCTTTTCAGCCTGTCTGCTTGGTGGGATGCACTTTGAAGTAATCCTTGAACATTTTTTCCCCTTCCTCTGAAGACTGTCAGGTCATAACTAATTCATACACCAGCACATACCATACAGTGTGTATACGTGCATGTCTATGTGAAACAGAGAGAGAGAATGATGTTTTATTTAGCATGATGTCGGAGGCAGTTTGATATTGTGCTGATGAGACAGAATCACAGATTATCGCAGCACTTAGACGCACACATGCACTCACACTCACACACTGTTCTTTCTCAGCATGGTCATTGTTGAAGAATTATTCCTTTTGTTTCCTCTTACTCCTCCTCCTCCTCCTCCTCCATCTTCTTCTGCACTATACCGTTTCCTAGTTCATCTTCATTCAGCTTCTGATATTGTTATTTTTATATTACATTTGACCTTCATTAACTTGAATTTATTGCTTAACTGAATAAGGAAAACTGAAGTAAGTAGTAAACAAAATAGTAGCAAAAATGTAAATAGAAAAAATAAATATCAAATTGGAGATAATAGGTTTTATATCGCCTATTTTATTCTATTCTATTTCATACTGATTTACTGTGAAGCCACCAAATAAAAGGACATTTTCTGACATATGAGAACAATAATTGTATGACACAAGTTCATCATATACAGTTTTGCAGTTATATTAAGTGCTAGGGGTGGGGAAAAAAATCGATTCACCTATGTATCGCGATTTTTTTTTTTTTTACGATTTTGAAATCTATTTCTTCATGCCAGAATCAATATATTTGCTTCATTTGAGTCTACGAGAGGTAGAGGGAAGTTACCGCTTTTATTGTTGCAGTCTGAGTAACGTGACATCATATCTTTTCCATATCTGTCAACCAAAACAAACCGCAGTCGGCTACAGAAAGCCGAAACGAGAAAGTAGAAAACGGCAGAGTTTCCACGTGGATACGACCTGCACCCTCACATTTTAAATCCAAAGAGGTAAACACTACACATCCAGGAAAGTATGGAAACACTTTGGGTTTCACACATTGGCAGGAAAAGCAGAGCTAGACATGACGGCTAAAGCTGCATGCTAACTCTGTCATGGACGGGAAACGTTATCGTATTGCGGTAACGTGCGGTCAAGCCAGCCATCACTCTCATCTCCGTGGTCAAATCGGCCGACGCTACAACTGTAGAGCACCCATATACTGACATTTTTGTTAAATGCATTCAAACGACCCCGATGGAGCTGACCATGGATTTATAACTAGAACGAGGCTGACGGGAGAGCTAGCGTCAGACTTGGCAAAGTTAGCGAAGTGTACTACGTCTGGTTTTCAAAATAAGGTGTTAAGAAAGGGAACTGTATATACAAAATACATATAAGGAAATAAGATTGATTGGATTATATTCACCAGAGGTATAAAACATTACAGGTCCCTTATAAATTAAAAAGAAAATACCACTAATTTATTAGGGAATTATACTTTGATTTTTGGGCTGCTGTAAAAAAATTAATAAATAATGGTAATGACTGATATATTTGACTTAAAGACATCTCTGACTACATACATGCTGAAAATAAAACATTTTTACTGTATTAATTTAGATATTTTCCAAAGTAAAAGTCCCTAGAAGTGTATGATTCAACTTTTCCCATGGTGTAGTGTTAAAAAAGTTAACAAAAATCTCAATAAATTGTAATATGGAATTGCAATACTTGAATCGGTACCCAAGTATCGTGATAGTGTCGAATCGGGGGATAGGTGTATCGTCCCAGCCCTATTAAGTGCTGTGGGTGAATTTTCTCTTTAATTGTAGGCCAGTAGTTAGTTATTTGTATGTAATTGGAGAAAGTTGGAGCATTGTTTGAAGTATGTGGAGTGTATTGTAGAAGAGGCATGTTGTAGACATCTAACAGGCATGTTTCTGATCTTAATGCAATCTTGGAGAGGCACCCACTTTGAAGAGAATCAGAACACTTGTTTGTGCGATACACCGAGACGCATAATATAAAATATCATCAGACCATGTTAACCTCAAACATAAATGTACATAACCCACATTCATACGATATACATTTAGACACATCCATGTGTTCAGAGGCACGGGCAAACATAGAAAGCACATACAGGCATGGACATACATAACACACACACACGCAGACACACAGCTCCCAGATGTAATCAGTTTCCTCAGAACATGGACTGTAGACCATGTTCTTCATCCTAGAACATGCTGCCATGTGACTAACAAGTCAGCAGAGATTTCTCTTCACTCCCCTCTTTCCCGACCTCTCTTCACTTCTGCTGTTTTTCCTCCTCTCCTCTGCACTTACATTATCTCCACTGGTTGTTTTTCTCCTCTCTATAATATAACAATAATACGCGTTTTACCTTCGTTTACACTTAGCACAGATAGTTTACATAGTGCCTCAAGAGAAGGCATAAACAAAGACTAATAAAATATAGAAGAGGGAAATAAAAAAAAAAGAAAACACATTCAATGGAAAATGGTTAAAGGTGCAAAACACACTAAAATGTTTCTTTCTTTATAGGAAACAAAAGTAGGAACAACAGGTTCCCACATAGTCTATCAAACACAAATCAAAGTCAGACACATTACTTTAAATCTTATAAAAGTAATTTTTATTTTAAGTAATGGCCTGAATTCCTTTTGAATGTGGTTTCACTTTAGTAGCTGAATTCTGAAGGAACCAGAGATAATAATTTCTGACTGAAGCAGGGGTGGAGATAGTGGCATTGGTCCAAATTGAATAAGATAAAGGGAGGAATGACCTTCTTTCGATCTTTCCGCTCCTTTACCTTCATCTCTTCTGGGGGCTTGGAATAGTATTTTTGCAAACAAACAAGTCGCCGCTGGCAGCAGGTTAAACACTGTGGGAGCTCTCACTGGCCAGATGTCACTTGCATCAATAGACCCTTCTCCATCTGGGCATTTATCCATCAGTTCCACATAATATCATGGAGAGCGCTACTTACTCACAGATGTTTACAGCCAATCCAGTGACCTTCTGGTCACACGCTCATCTCCTGAACCTGCTCAGCTACCAGCTTGATATAAATGATTTATATTTTCTAAGAGTGAGCTAGTAGAAGTCTTCACTCCACTCACAGGTCAGGGCTCACTGTATCAATGATGATAAATGATGTTTGGACAGTGCACACACGCACAGACGTCTCCTCTCCCCATCCCTCTGTGTGTGCAAGTGTAGACGTACCTCAAAGTCACATTTGCGGGCTAGGGCTGAACGATTTTGAAAAAAAAAAAACAATATCCGAATAAATTGGATATTCGGGTCCAGCCCTACTATTTAAGACTCTACAGAAAAGCTGACTGTTCATGTCTTTTAAGAAATAAAATACTATAGCGTTGCTAATTTACATAGGAAATAACAGATATGGATCTAATTAATGGTACTGTATTTCTAAGCCACATAAACACAGCTGACCATGTGTGTTCTATTTTGTAATCTAGGATCTTTGTGTGTCTTGCAAACTTTTTCTTTAACCTCTTCTACTCCCTGCGTACGCTGGCATCCTCGCCCAAATTTGCCGTCTTTCAGAGGCTGTAGCGGGCTCAGTTAGAGCTAGAGTGAAGGTATATGAAACTAGAAAACAAAAGGAATCCATTTTTACCGTGTCATTCTAGCGTGTCAGGAAAGAGGCTAGATTATGCTCCAAAGTTAGGCTAAATTTTGGCGAGGGAAAAACTGGCATGGCCATATCAGCAACGGTCCCTTGACCTCTGACCTCAAGCGATGTGGATGAAAATTGGTTCTATGGGTACCCACGAGTCTGACCTTTCACAGATATACCCATGTAACAAATGATATCAACCCCAAAATTACTGCAACAACTTATGAGACATAAGTGAGCATGGGAATGAATCATATACTTTCATCATAATGTTCTAAGCCCTTATACACTCTAGATTTTCAAAATTTGAATACCTAAGCAAATCACTATGTTTATTACAGATTTGTGACTAGAAAAACTGGACACACAGTGCATCTCAAATGAATGTGGCACATACTGTTAACCTGCTATCTCCCCCTAAAGATCCCCTATCCCTTGGACTTTATGTATAAATCAACAGTCACCAACAACATTCAGTTCAGTTTCCATTTTATCTTTTGATTTACATATATTTCGCCACCACTTTGTAGTTAAATTCGAACTGCAGTGGAGTGAATGAGCAGCAATGAAGGGTTATAGCGCGCTTCTAAACTGTTTGACTTGACAAGCACCCTAGAAAATAAGGAGGAAAGTAAGTTAAGTAAACCGAAAGAAGAGTGCCAGGATTAAGGCAATTTGCCTGTAAGGCCATTGCTCCCTCTGGGTGCATCAAACATGTGGTCAATAGCCACCCTGGTCATCTGTTGACAAAATTAAACCAGGTTTGATGCAGTAGCATCAATGAAGTGTGCTGTTTTAGTTAGAACAGGGTTTAATGGCTTTCCACATATAGAATTCAGTAAACAAACATCTTTCATTGAGAAAGCTTTCCTAAATTTTTCATCTCCTGCATCAATTATGTCTCGGGCTCGATCACTATTTGCCAGTCACGGCGGTAAACACAAGCCAACAACATTCAATCCTCACATTGATGAGTCTGATCAGACTGCTGCATGCATGGCCACTGAAACCAGCTCCTCAGAGGAAACACTTCATGAAATGTGAAATTTGAATGATTGTGCAGCTGATGGGCAATGTTCCGGTGAAAACTGAACGCTAGCGTCTCGTGGGGCTAAATCCCGGTCAGATAAGCGTTTGCATCCGTATTTAGAGGCAACCATTAAAGGAGCATTCCACCGTTTGCTTCTCTGTGTCTCTGATCCCTTATCAGCACTTGATTGATTGATTTTGACTCTAGTCTCTTTAACATGAACATGATCTGAGTGTAAAAGTCAAGTTCGTGTGTGTGTGCTTTACATCTGAGCACATGCATCAGTGATGTATATTGCACAAACAGTGTTTGTGTGTCCACGCGTGCATGCGTATGTGATTGAGGTTCTGGCTGTGGCTTCTCTGATCTTTATCAAAAAGACCTGAGGGGACTGATAATATCCACTCCTCTATCATCCCCCCATCTGTCTGTCTCTCTCTCTCTGTCTGTCTGTCTGTCTGTCTTCTTTCTCACTTTCATTGATCATTCTGTCTTTCTCTCCCTCCCTCCATTCAACCATTGAATCCAGGTCAATTAATGGCATCATGGGAAAGAGAAGGTGATCCTAATATCAGAGGTCGGTTGAAGGAGCTACACCTTAATAGGATTTGGAAGGTGATAATATAGTATATAGTAATTAGGGCTGTCAATCAATTAAAATATTTAATCGCGACTAATCGCATGATTGTCCATAGTTAATCACGATATATCACAAATTAATCACACATTTATTATCTGTTCCTTCAAATGTATTAAATGTACCTTAAAGGGAGATTTGTCAAGTATTTAATACTCTAATCAACATGGGAGTGGCCAAATATGCTTGCTTTGTGAAAATGTATGTATATATGTATTATTGGAAATCAATTAAAGTGGCAGTAGGCAACAATTTTTTGGCGTAATTTGGCAAAAATTCCATAATAACCTTTCAGCATATTGTAATTCAAGTGGTCTGAGAGAAAACTAGACTTCTGCACCTCATCATGGCTCTGTTTTCAGGCTTTAGAAAAATCTAGCCCGTGACGGCAGATTTTGACAAATCACAGGTCATTTCAGAGAGAGAGAGCGTTCCTATTGGCTGTGCTCCGGTCATGTGACCAGAACTTGGCTTCCTTCAACAGATTTTACAATGGCGGCCGCGTCACAAACTTTCTCGTTTTACAGCTAAACTGTACACTACAAGATGATTCTGAAAACATTTGAGGTGAGAAATAGGCATTACAGTAACAGAATATTGATTCATATTTGATCAGCGCTGCCTAGTTTGACCGTTTGGTCGGAGATAGCGAGTGATTGACAGCCGGCTCTCATAGACTGCTGCTGGGCAGCGGACCTTGTTTTCCTCCGGTAAGTGAAATCCTTCAGATGCCGTTAGGAGCACCGGAGGACACAGTAGGACACAGAGGAACATGATTTTTTTCAGGTTACCTGTTTCATGTACTGCTGTCACGATATAGCGGCCGTTTTCTAAAAATAACTTTTTTAAATCATTTTCTGCGCCAATCTCGCATACTGCAGCATTAACAACACAAAACAATGACAGATATTGTCCTGAAACCCTCACAGGTACTGCATTTAGCATAAAAATATGCTCGAATCATAACATGGCAAACTCAAGCCCAACAGGCAACAACAGCTGTCAGTGTCTCAGTGTGCTGACTTGACTCTGACTTGCCCCAAACTGCATGTGATTATCATAAAGTGGGCATGTCTGTAAAGGGGAGACTCGTGGGTACCCATAGAACCCATTTTCATTCACAGATCTTGAGGTCAGAGGTCAAGGGACCCCTTTGAAAATGGCCATGACAGTTTTTCCTCGCCAAAATTTAGCATAAGTCTAGAGCGTTATTGGAACGTTATTTAGCCTGTGTCTACGTTTAATGTATTTGCATGTGTCATGTATTTCCTTATTTATACTGTATAGCAGGCAAGTGTGAAGCATGTGCGATTTGAGAGGGGAGAAAGCAAGTAAGATGGAAGAGGACCACACTGTATATTAGGAGTAATGAAAAGCAGTAAGGAGAATAGAAGGAAAAGCAATTAAAGGAAGGGAGGGAAGAAAGGGAACTGTGAGAGAATGTAGAAGACAAGAAAAAACTAGAAAAGCAAACCTGCACTGAGACAGCAGAAGAGAGTAGGGAATAGGAGAGGATAGAAGAAGAGAAGAGGAACTCCCTGTAATAATGTAATGTGCTCTATGCTTTCTAGTTGAACAGGAGAAATCAATGCCGTTTTAAAGAGCTGTGTGTGTGTGTGTGTGTGTGTGTGTGTGTGTGTGTGTGTGTGTGTGTGTGTGTGTGTGTGTGTGTGTGTGTGTTAGTGTGTGTTCATTATCTACAGTGTGAATGCAGCTCCTCACTGTTCCATCCGCTGCAAGGTCAGCTTCAACGCAGGGGCATCAATCAAAACAATCTCACACACACACACATACACAAACACACACACTCTCACACACACTCCCGCGCACACACAGTGATAGCAGGTGTGGAGAGCAGCTTGTATGATACAGAATTTTGAAAGAATATCTGGGTTTTGAATTCATGTCGCCATCTACCAATCTTCCAATTTTGAGTTTGCTTTATTGTCATGGACGGGACACGGACCATGTCCCAACAGTGTCAAACAAATCATATAAACATACATTATATACATACATTAAACACATACATTTGTGTGTGCATCAGAAATATATTTTTGAACCTTATTTTATTATGTGGGTTTTCTTTTACATTTATATACAATACGAACATAACTATTTTTGTGTGCACTGAAAACATTTTTTGTGGAGAGAGTCATTTATATGTAAATCCCAAAATACATTTGTGAATCCTTCTGTGTGCATTTGTGAATATTGAGACTGATCTGACCCCATACACCAGGTCCAGCGAGCACACTAGGGGACGCGCTGCTCCACCCAACTGGCCGTGCAAGCGGTGACGTACCCTATCGTGGAAAGCACGTGATTGGTCCTTGGTTTTCTGCTTGCAGATTCAAACAGGAAACAACATGGCGGCCTGCTCATAAACTTTCTGTTATTCCATCTAAACAATCCACCAATATCTACTTCTGAAAACATTTTGAGCTAGAAATACGCTATGCCACAGCTGAATCTCGTTTCATTCGGACGCATCGCGCTGAAAGGGCTTATTTGCATAAAAGACTGTTCCCCGCCTTTTCATTTTAAAAGAGCAACGGCCAATGAGGAAACCTCAACACTTCAACTTGATCACTCACTCAGTCACTCAGTGACAGACTTTGGCGTTTGTAGGGCTGGCCCTCTGCGGTCCAGCCAAAAAGTCAAAGTAATTATTACGGCAACCCTCTAACACATAAAGTAACAAACAATGAGTGAGGTTTTTAGTGTTATACATAAAGAAGCGGGACTCCACAAGGTTAGCCGACATTGTCAAAAGCAAGAGACATTAGCTTGTTATCTGGATCATTGTATATAATTCTATAATGGTATGGTACAAAATAGCTGCCAAATCTATCAGTGTCAGACCTTCAATGACTGTCCACACAATCTATCAATTTGATCTCTGGATAATGTAATTACAGTAAATGCCTGCCAAACGTCTTATTATCTGGCTAGGCAGGATCCTGTAGGTGCCTCACATCACAAAAGTCCAGCAAATGACAAATGACTGTGATACCTGGATGAAACTAACCGATTAGATGATGGATTTATATTACGAAGCTGCCAAATGTTTTAATGCCTGGAAAGGATAGGTGGCTAACATCAAAGATTGTCCAAAAACAATGTCATCAGTCTGATATCTGGACAATGTAATCAGAGTAAAAGGTAGAATAAAGTGCCCAGATTGGCAAGATAGGAATTTGACACGAAAAGAAGCCCAGCGAATTATATATTGGCCTCATATCTGAATGATATTTAATACTATGATGGAATTATAGCAAACAGCTACCAAACCCCTCTGTGCCAGGACAGGATTTAATTTACATCAGATGATATATTGATTTGATATTCAGGTCTGTCAGACAACCAGTGGCCACCTGGCTAAAATATAGGCTATGCTGGTACATAGTTAATATCAGTGTGTGTGTGTGTGTGTGCTTATGCACTGCAGCAGTGTGTGTTTGTGTTTGTGTGTATACGAGTGTGTGTTGATAATAATACGGCCTCCTGGCCAATGTCAGTCCATTATTCAGCTTTATATCAGCCAACCAATCAAACGGCCTCCCTTCAGGGTCACCACCTCGGCCCATCCAATCAGCTCCTCCTGCCAAGCAGGAAGGAATGTCACCTGATTAGCATAACCAGAAAATGAGCAGGGTCATGCTGACGTTTACAGTTTCTGATGCCGGGAGTCAGACAGCACTCCGAGGCAGGATTCAGACAAAACGTATTCCTCAACGCTGTCAGCCAATCAAAGAGGATTTTCACCAAATGTAACGCCATCCCATAATATGTGATAAGGAACATCCACAGAATGATCTCTGCTTCTCATCAGCAGATTTCATTATTTAAGGGCATTCCATGGAGGTTTTCTCTCAATATTTAATTTTCTAATTAATTGTTAAAATGACTATCAGCTCTGTATTCTCCAGCCCCTGTGCTCTGCTTTCTATCAGCAGATTTTGTTATTTCACTACCCCACTGCTTTTAATATCTTAACTACTCTCTCCTAGGAAGGAGAACTGCAGTATAGCAGGGGAAAGTACAGTAACACAGCACGACTAGCTTTGTTTGACTGCTCAAATGATTCATTGGATTTAGTTTTCCCTCTTCTGATACAGTCGGGAATTTGAGGATTGGAAAAGTTTTTTCACAATGAATATGTTCACATAAGATTATATCACAACACAAGTGTTCAACGTTAGACCCTAAAGGCCCCGACACACCAAGCCGACGGTCGGCCGTCAGACAGTTTAGGGCCGTCGGTGAGCGTCCGTCGGCCTAGTTTTTTCGGTGTGTCCCGCACCGTCGGCTCTAGTCTGCCAAACGCCGCTTTGTTTCATGTATGTATCATAACAACGGCTTGTATATCCGCAGTCCTCGATCTTCCGGTTTCCCTTTTTGATAACAGACTACCACGACCTGCTAGTGTGGCGAGTTATTTCATCTCACGCAGGCTCAGAACGTACGTGGTAGTTGGCCGTCGGCTGTAATCTTTGCAACTTTTTGGCCAAAACAGAGGCGACGCAGCTGGTGGCCTTCGTCGCTGCTGGTTCTTTGATGTTGCCTTGGTGTGTCCCCAGCTTAACATCTTATAATGTTGCTACTATTGACTTGACATTCTTGACACTTTGTCGATTTAATTAACACATCTGTATGACACTTCTTGAACAGTCTCTAAAATACAGATGTATTTTTTTTTTTTTTTTTTTTTTTTTACAGCATTTTAACTTTTTTTTTAACATTAACCATGAGTTGTAATGCTTTTAGGGTAATGAAACTTTGTGCACAGATCACTTTTGTTTGTAGTAAAACACAATATAAAACAACAACTGCAAAGCCAATATTTAAATCTTTGGGGAAAATACTAAACTAACATCAGATTTTGATCAAATGCAGTTAGCTGTGGAACAAAAGCAAGTGAATCTCATTAAAGTAACTCCTTTACTTTGCAGCAGATAGGCGACAGAGTTTTGCCTTGTGATGTCTGTGTCTGTCACAACAGATAGTTACAATTATTGAAGTTTTGTCCTGTGATGAAAAGAACAACTTTGTTTCAAATTGAATCCCCAGTGACTGTGCACACCCAAATACACACACATACACAAACAACACAGACACAATGTCATCATGTGATATGAGTGAAATATGTTAGTCTTGTGCAGAGGGAGCACTTGTTGGGTTGTGGTTGATGGTCGGCTGTACTACACTAATGGTACAAAGACTGGTGACAGAGGAGGAGATGAAAGAAGAAGATGAGATTAAACGGGACAGGAATGAAATGAGTTGAAAGAACTGAGACAGGACCGAGGCCGGCAGCTTATGTCTTCAAGTGTACTTCAGCGTAAAGGCTGCCAACATACTGTATATTTTGATATCACTTCAACAAAAATGATTTTGAAAGCCAACGTTAATCAATCCATTGATCAGCTTTTGGATCAGGGCCCATGTCAAGTATTTAAACCAATCAACTAAAACAGCTATAGCAGTTTGTTTCATACTGTAAAGTCAAGGAATATGGTTCTTGAAGCTTTATCCTTGTTGAACCTCATTGCTAACAGTTTTATGCAAGGTAGAGCCGCAGCTATCGATTCTTTTATTGAGTAATCGGATGAAAAATAAGATTGTTTTATTAAGGAGCAATAGTAAATATACAAAAGAGAAAATAAAACGGAGCAACTACTTGGTTTCCTATTTAGGAAAATCAACATTTTCATTGCTTAAATTGCGTACAATATTATCTGCAAAATGAAACTCATTTAGTGCATTTACAGCCCATTAGACTGTTGTCTAATTAGATTAAATAGTCATTATCAGTCGCTATAAGCCCCATAGATGTGGGTCAATAGGGGCCTACTACATCCACTAGTAGGTTTTATCATCTATTCACATGGTAGATCACTGAAAGAAGGTATAAAAGAACACAAAAGCAACATCTAGTGACCGTAGTAATTATGACAGGAGCAGAAGTAGAAGTCAGGCGCTGTAGTATAGACAGTGTGAAACTCCATAAGGGGTGAAGGTCGGGACAGGGTTTTCCCCCAGGAGACCGGAGTTTGCATCCCGTGTGAAACAAACAATGTGTAGTTGTCTTTGTGTTCGTGTTTTTTTATTTGCCTAAACCTAAAGAAGTTGTATTTTTGCTGCCTAAACCTAAATAAATTGTAGTTGTATTGCCTAAACCTAAAGAAGTTGTAGTTTTGTAGCATAAACCTAAAGAAGCCTTTTTGTTTGTGTTCAAAACGTAACGTTTCATGTTTCAGTTTTATGTTAGAACGTGTTACTTTTAAGTTTCACTTTCACTTTTACAATGTAGTAGGCGTAGCAGGCCCCTAATGACCCACATTTATGGTGCTTATAGCGACTGATAACTCCTATTTAATGTCTTGATAACAGTCAAATCAGGTAGCATTTAAGTGCCATATTACATTCTGGGTTTCAAGGCTACAGACTAACTTTTTTCACCACCGTCCCGAAAAATAATTTTAACCGTCCTGAAGTCAGTGTAAACAGTCAAAAATTCTAAATGCTATCCGTTTACTTTGTCGTTGTGTCATCTGTAGTGGTTATTTGCATAAAAACAAATAATTGTATTTTTTATTTAAATATTAGCTTTGGTTAAAACAAATTCTTGGCATTAGTAGATTTAGTTATGTATTATAAGCTGCTTAGGGCAACTTCATAATTCCCTCTCTAATATCTATTTTATATTGCTGTGAAAACATGTCCTTCAAACAACTATATTCATTCAAGTTTCTTACCAAAAACTACATTTTACATGATTACATTTAATTTAGGTTTTGATTTTCTTTGGCACCCATAATGATTTTTTTTTATCCTTATATTTTCAATGGGAAAGTGAGGTAATGCAATATTTTTGCACCTCAATTTACATTCTGCTTGGTTTTCAGACACCATATAATCATTGCCTTTATATGTAGGATGATTACTCAGCTGAGTCTGTTTTGGTTGGTTAGTTTCACAGTTAAGGTGTATTTGAGTGTGTGTGTGTGTGTGTGTGTGTGTGTGTGTGTGGGTGTGGGTGTGGGTGTGTGTGTGTGTGTGTGTGTGTGTGCGTGAGTGTGTGCGTGTGTGTTTTTGTATGTGTGCCGGCATCTGTCAGTCAGCTTTCCAGGGGGTCGCTTGATGTTAAATTTAATAAGTCACGCCACAGTAACCACAGCTATTAGATATCACACACGTTATGGAGCACACACACACGCAAAGCTAGCTAGCTCACCTCGACTGTGCAACCAAGCAACACACACACACACACACAGATGTTATCAGTGATGACTCTCACGCACACACACTCGAAGACAAACTAGGTGCGGTTTTATTAAATATGCACAGTATTCACCAGAGTATGGCTGAAGTTGTCAGTCACTGTACATACACACACACACACACACACACATTGACAATGACTGTCTCTACAGGCAATAGTCTGTACATTGGTTACCAGTTAATGTTTCATACACCACTTTACACCATTAACCTTGCATAGCCCGCCATTGCTGTCTGCTCAGATGGTGTCAGTTTGTTTGAGGACGAGCGAAAGGTCTGTCTAAAGGTATTAGCGATATAGGAAAGTGACAACAGTAAGAGCCCTGCTAGTGACCCCTAGAGACAGCAATAATCATTTCACCCATAATACTAACTGTCAGGTGGAATGATCAACAGCATTAACAGTAGTAGACCTACAAACTGTCAAGTCTTGAGAAGGGCTGCACAGTTAATCAAATTTGATCGAAATCGCAATATGGCCTCCAGCAATTTTCAAATCACAGGAGGCGCAATAATTGTTAAAGGTGAAATGTTGTCAAAATAGCATTTTAAATTCAATATTGTAACGCTGCAGAGATGTCCTGACCTACACATCATATTCTATAGACTTAAGAAAACATCTTTGTTCAGTACCGACCCACGTAAAAATCACACCATAATCATTGTAATATGTTTTTCAATGAAAATGAGAATAATGATGTAAACATTATCATTCCCTCTATTATTGCAAATCATATCGCAATTGCATTCAGTCAAAATAATCGCAATTAGATATTTTTTTTCAAAATTGTTCAGCCATAGTCTTGAGGAAAGAGCTGGAAAAAAGGCCTCGGGGTCATTAAGATAAAAAAAAAAGAGAGGGCGAATGTGCCGAGCAATTTCTTGGTGAAACATCTCGAGTCGAAAGTTAGAAGAAATCTGGTTTCCATCTTTAATTGTGTTTGTGTGTTTGCCCTTTCCTGATGCCTTTGCGCCCTTCTCAAACAAACAGAGAGAATGCGGAGTTGTGTTGAAGAAGTAGTTGGGTGGATGTTCAAGTTTGAGTTTATTTGAAGAGCCCCGCTTCACACAAAAGCAATTTATATTGGTGGAAGGGTGGCACTGGAGGTTAGTTGGGGCATGATGGTCTGTGTTTGGGTGGCTTTTGAAATGGCAAATTGAGCCGACCATCTGCCAGCTTTGGAGCAACATGTCTTTATCCCATCAAGTAAACCACCAGCTCTGTAAAATTCCTTTTGTGCTACCCTCCACTCCTCTTCTCTTCTATTGTCTAATAATAGTCAAGCTGAGGTTAAGTTCAGTGTTTTGTTCATAGTTATCTATCTGACTGAATATCATGCTGACAATGGCTGATAGTTAGAAGCCGTAGACAAAAGAGAGAGGATAGATTGAAAGACAAAAGAGTGATTTTGAAGGAAAGTATGTGAAAGGGGAGAGAGAGAGTGCTCTGGTATTGATCAGCACAAAAAGGCCTTCTGAGAGGGCACACTCATTTACTCAGTTCTGTTCAATGACAACTACGGCATCAGATTCTTTTTTGAAAACATTTCTTGCCCCCCCCCCCTCCGTCTCTCTTTTTCCTTAATGGATATTGATTTAGCTTTAGGAACATACAATAAGTTGTGCCAGTTGTGTCTTGCTAACCTCTTCTGCTTCTGAACTCTCTGCCTGTCTCTCTCGCAACCTTTGAGGTGAACCTATCCTTCAAGATGACAGTAGTGTGAGTGTAAGTACAAATCTGTGTGTGTGTGTGTGTGTCTGCGTGTGCATGTGTCACAGCGCAGTGGAGCTTTAGCAGAGTGACAGTGATGTCAGACACATAACGATTTCCTATTGGCTGTCGGCCCCTGAGGCCTAACGACCTGTTATTGATCTGACCAATTAGCATTCACACCTTTAATTAATACTGAAGCCTGATGTGCACTCACAAGCATGCACGTACACACACACACACACACACACACACACACACACAACATACACACACACGCACACACAGAGTTTTAATTAATAGTGAGGAGAGGGGTGGCTGTGAGAAGAGATAAGAGAAGAGGCGGGAGGGAGAGATGGATGCGTGAGACAGAGAAGAGAAGGGTCAGTTAGAGAGAGAGAGGAAAGCAAATCAGGACCCTGACTTAACTCAGTGCAGCCCCTTGATATAAGGGCTAATGGTACGTCAGAGCTCAATGGTATACTGACCTTTGAGAATACAAACAAGCTTATCTTTGTGCATTGAGAAAATTGCTATTAGCTCTACCTCTGTAGTAGGGGTGTAACGGTACACAAAATTCATGGTTCGGTACGTACCTCGGTTTTTGTGGTCACGGTTTGGTATGTTAGGGAAAACAAAGAAAACACAGACTTTTTAAATTTATTTTGAAAATGTTAACATTCTACAGTGGCTCATTGGCTATAATTCTTACTTTAACAGCTAAGGCACCCAAATACTGGCATATTTTCAATAAAAGATGAATAGGTAACAAAAATAAATAACAGAAATGTCTGTAATATAATGTAAATGTTACCCAGCTTCTCCCGGGGATCAATAAAGTATTTCTGATTCTGTAATGCTCCATCATAAGACTCTGACCTGTTGATCATTCCTGAATTGAACTGCAGCTTATGGTTACAGGGCAGCCACAACGGGCTGACTGAAATACACATGTAAAGGCACATTGTAGCGGGGCTCAAAACACTTTGACCATAGGCTTTAATTCGGTATTGTTTAATACAGTTCAATACAGTTACACGTATTGTTACACCTCTACTCTGTAGGTGTAATCTTCAGTGTGATACTGTGGACATGATGAAAATCTGTCTGTCTAACATACATAATTTGTTAAACTGTTTAACACACACAAGTAAATAAATACAGTGCTGGACACAAAGATAATTGAACCAGCTGTATTTCCAAGCATTGTAATTGCCAGTCAGTGTAAAAAAAAAACTGTCTGTTTTTGCAATGCCTGTTAACACTGGGCTTTGTACCATTTTGTTTGATCAAGTCCAACAGAGCTGATTTGTTCTGGTCTTCAGAAAGACGGAGTCAGCCTTTTCAGGTCAGATCAAATGAAAGCAGATAGTGTACTGCTGTAGATTCTACAAAAAAAGACCCAAGCAAACTAACAAACTAACCAATGATCATATTCAACCCTGATGGCTGCAGCCTGTAGACACTGGACAATTAGTGAGAGAAGGTTTGTATGGTATTTTTTGTTTTTTTGTGTATTTTATGTGTGTGTGTGTGTGTGTGCGTGTGTGTGTGTGTGTGTGTGTGTGTGTGTGTGTGTGTGTTCATGCGTGCGTGCGTGCGTAATGAAGTTCTGTTGGCAGGATGTCTTTAGGGGGAAATCTAATGGTTTATTGAACCAGGCCTCAGAGAAACATTGATCACCGCATCAAGGAGCTATACCCACATGGACACACAGACACAACTACACACACACACACTTGTCTTGTATATACAAGTGCAATGGCATGCACACATACACAGTCACTAGAGTGTGCGCACACACCAGTGAAGTGGAGGTAAAGGGCTTATAATTGACATCCCCATGTTTCTTTGTGAGCAGTCAGACTGCCATCATTATCTGCTCATTCAATTACATACAGGGAAATTGCAAAACTGGAAAGAAAAAAAACCTAAGTGCATCTTTTCAACTAACGTTCTTAGATGGATATTCTATCCACAAAAATGAGGTAATTGTGTTGGACAGGGTTATTGTCTTTCTCCAAATGATTAACTTGTTTCACCCAGTCCCGTTAAATTGCATCCCCACCCGGCTGACTCTAATTGTGTATTTCTCTCATATGAAAATTTATATTTAACTCGAATACATTTCAAAGGAGGACCATACTATTCAGTTCACTGCGTTTATGTGAAAGTGTGTCCTTATTAGTTCTTTTGATTTACTCATTTTGCATGCACAGTGGCCCATAGAATGCTGTATATTGACATTGAGCTGAAAAAAAAAGTAGACAGAGAATAAGTGATGCATTTTAGGCACACCAACAGTGGTTGAGAGACACAAAGTTTCGCAAATATTATCCAAATACATTTACTTTCATACTGTACTTTTAACACCGGTATTTTCTGGTTATTTCACTGCCAGTTTGGCAGTTATCTGCTCCAATCAGTGATCATCCGTGATCATATTGAATTGCCAAATTAGCCTGTTCTGGCTTGGTAAATTCTGTTGTCAGGTACCATATACTGTCTTGATTATTTGCTTTTTAGGTTCAAGAGAGGATCACCAGTATTGGACCAGTATTTGACACCATGGCGGCTCAGAGCTGCTTCATGGCCGTATTGAATTCAGATAATTATTGTTCACACAGAACATCAAGGCACCACTAAGGCAATCCTCAGGACTGCTTTTACCTTCAGGGAGAGTAGTGTGTGTGCGTGTTTGATTCTGTGTTGCGGCGTGTAATAAATCCAGAGAGACATTAGTGGTCTGTTGCTCTGAGTCCACGATGTTTGATCTCCACTAGAAGCTACGATCATTAGCAACACGGTTGTGTGTGTATTAACTGATCTACACAGCTGCCAGATGATCTTATGCTTTGAACCGCCGTTACTCTATCTGGGAGCTCTCTCTTTTCCCCCGCTTTAACTCTCCCTCAGAATCACCTTGTGCTGCCACTTAGTCCGTTTTCCCTTCATTAATGTTTTCATAATTAATCACAATTACTTATAATTACACCGTCACCAAGCAGCTACCAATCGAAAGTGGTTTCTGGGGGGAGGTGCAAGTGTGTGTGGTTTATTAGTGAAGTTCATTCCTGTCCAAAACAAACCCAACCCCAGATAAAATGTTGATGTTGGATGACGTCTTTGAATGTTGACTGTGACTGACGACTACAGTATGGATGAGTGGTGAAGGTAAAGGTTCAGCAACTAAAATGGTTGGCTATAGTTGTGAAAAGACAGCCGTCATATTTAGAAACAGCCAACATCTATTGGTATGAGACCGACCACAAATTCAGGTCTCTGGCGTGAAAGTTTCATGCACTACTCCCATATCCACCACCCTGACCCCTGCACCAACTACCTATAGGACACAATACTTCCTGTATTCCTGCATCAACAAGATTGGAGCAGGAGGCTTGTTGATTGTTGAAAACGATCTCCCTTGAGCTGGGCATATGGTACACTGTATGATTTTTAACCCGTTTCTGGCCCGAATTTTGAGCCGCACAACTCATTTTAGAGTCGGACTGGACGTCTTTTGTCGTGCAGTGTACAGGGGACACCGAGGGACGATTAATTCCTCCCGACCGACCGTCGGACAGTCGGATGAATTTCAGACAAATTTCGGTCGGCCGTCCACAGGCTCTCGCACAGTTGAAGTAGAGCCGTGAGCGGATTCCCCGACATCAGTACCTGTTTTTTACTCCTTTTTTACAGTAATCAGAGTGTAGCTATCAAGATAACAATGTACAATATAGTGTAGTAGTACAGGAAGAGTAAAACGTAGCTAGCTTACCTCCAATTCTCTCTACAAAATGGACAAGCCTACTGTCCACGTCTTCCTAGACACCCGCGAGTCCATATACGCCGCCGCCTCTTTTTTTTTTAGATGTTTCAGCAGGGACGATGGCACAGATGATCAAGTCAGCAGGCTTCTGCCTTGTTAGCATTGTGACCTGTACAGACCTCTGCTAGCAATCAAATTACCTGCCTCGGAGCTTTCAAACGAATCTTTATTGGCAACTGTCAACAGCCGGAACGGCCTTCAGGGGCCGACGGGCTGTCTTTTTTTTTTTCTACTTTAGACGTACAGTTTGAGCACTCAGGTCGTGGCTGACGATCAGACCGTACAGTGTGAGCACATAAATTGTGAGCTTTGGCTTTACATCCCAGCGATCTACTCGTACAGTAGGAGTAGAAGTTACACGACAACATTTCTAAAATCGTACAGTGTATGCCCAGCTTTACACAGTAAATTCATAAAGGAAAACACCAACAGAAAAAAAAACCTTTCTAGGTCTTGCCCAGTTTTAGTTATTTTACCTTTTATTTTTATGCCTCAGTCCCTAAGGAGGACCCAATTAGACAATAAGGTATTTTGGCAACATGATTAAAGCAGACACATTTGTGCCGTCAAGTTGTCTGCTTTACCAAAATGCAGCGTGCTGGAACATTTTGGTACTGACAGTGTTAAGTGGTCGTGTAATCACAATCAAGTGGATGATTGGTGTAGAAATGGAACTTGGTAGAAAGCCAACTACCCTAAATGCCTTTCCCTGCTGTAATCTGCAGAGGTGAAATTAAATAAGGCCATTATCTTTACACGAATACTGCAGAGGGGTACTGTTTTTATGTCTAAATTAGGCATTTCCATTCCATTTCCAAGTTTAGAAGTTGCACCACAAGTTATCTGACACATTCCTCTAACAGTGTCTTTGAGGAAAAAGATAAAATCAGTAATTCATTTGGCAGGCCATGGTCAGAAGTGTCTTCTTCAGATCAAGTTAGAGATCTTCTCTTACCAGGAGAATCAGGAAATGTGCTTCTAACACGAGGACCATTCTCCTTGAGCTGAATTTACCCTCAAAGTTCAGATCTTTTTGTGCCTGTGTAGGCAATGTTCTAGTTAGTATTACTTTAAAGTTGTTTCTTTATTCCAGGACATGAATGAAAAAATGGTGTTAAATGATTAGTTATGTATAGCTGGTGCTACTGCCTTGCTTCGCCACGGGTAGCCGACTCAAGACTCAAAGGGTCCGTAGTCTTCTCCCCCGCTGTTCTTCTTGTTGGACTGTGGATGATGATGGTTGGAGGAAGCCAGAACTGTGGGTGCTCGTTGTACCGCTTGCATTATTGCGTTGCCTGGCCTCTTATTGTATAGTGGTGTGTCATTATCAACAGTGAAGGGAAGTGCGCTCTGCCCTATTTACTCTTATCAAGCAGTGACTACTTATGAATCTTTATCACGCTCTTTAAGCTTTTATTAGGAAGAGCCATGCAGCAGTTTAACACACTTATTTATTGTTGGTTTGAAATAGATGGAAAAATAGGAACGCTGCATTCCTTCCTTCCTTGGTTCCTTCCTATCGGTCTTTATTTTTGCTCAGCGTTTGCACAGCGTGATCCTTAATAATGGGCTTTTCACTGGCGTTTTATACTTTATGCTGTTAATGCTTTTTATAGAAAGGTGTCACACTTTTCAGATGGCGGATGTTTCATCTTGGCATTAATCTTTTCATATTAAAAAGCACACAGCCATGTAGAATAATTCCATATTATCCTATTCGTGATTGTTGAGCTGTCATAGTTAGAATATGAGGAAATCGCCTGAATCCTAGTATGAATGACAGTTGCTTGACAGCTCTGCAGCAACTTTCTAACAATGGAGGGATTGCTTGAGGAAAAAAGTTTTCAGTGTCAATATAACAAATATATGGATGTATTATATTTGAGCAAAATGGGCTCATAAATGCCTTACTTTTTCAACCATAACACTCCAAAACTGCAAGGTAACCTCTTAAACCTCAACTCAACTTTTCTGCTGAAGTTTCTCAGAGTTTTGCTCAGTAAATTGAAAGGTCTTTAATGTGTCTATAATGTACAAATGTTGAAAAGCAGATGGATATTCTAGTCACACATGTTCCTGCTTGCTTTGCTGAACAAAGTTAATCTAACATCGATTCAACCAGTAATGTATGCATGAAATGAGATGCATGAAAGTTTACTGTATAATTGTATAACTAATCAAATCAGTATTTTTATCATGAGAAATATCAAACTTGATAGGACGAACCAGGAAACAGCTTAAAGGGTGTGATGATCCATTAAAAATCCCTTCTATTGCCATTTTTTTTGGATGTGAAGTACAGTAACAGCATGATTAGTTTTTGCTCGTTTTTTTTTAGTTCACATTAAATTCCAAATGACATTTAACTCCAGAAGCTCCTAATTCAGTTGGTAATGATAATCCATAACTGTGAACAAGAAACTGACAACCATGTTTTGCCAAGCTGTATCATTTATGTCAGGCTGACAGACAGGAGGACGTATCTAACTTCTCATATCTACTTGTCTGACTTCTGCATCACCTTCTCTCTAAACTAAACCCTTAAACACAAAAAGAAAATAATCCACAGTGATGTTTAATACTAAAACAAGATCAAATACACTTCAGCTGTATTCTGGAGATGTTCACCTCTTTAAAGCATTTTACTTGTATTTTTTTATAATGCCCTCACAATAACGATGAAGTACAAAAAAATATATAGTTGCAGCTAGTTGAAGCTGCATAACCTTAAAACCTTGTTTCCACACAGTTTTGTTTTGTGTCTGTAATTCCGTATAGTTATAGGGCCTATTCCCCAGAAACAAACCATAAACAACTTTTCTGGCAGAGCAGAGACCCTGCTGCTGAAAATGTACGGCCCATCTACTCTTCCTAGTTTTAAATTCTCAGTAACAAATGTTAATGAGGAAAATTATTGTTACGTAAGCTGAATGAACACAGTGGACTCTAAATAGTAAAATAGTATTATAAACAGACTAACATCATTGTGAAACTAAATCTGTGTTTTTGCTTTTGGCATTGTTGTCGGGAGGTCACCTGACCACAAAAATTATGTACAACTTATGCTATAAAATGTAATTAACTTAATGGACTGAAAATGTTTTATGACACAAGTTCTTCACAAGTCTATAAAAAGTGTTGAATAAATCAAACTGACTCGGACGTTGACAGCCAGTGAAACCTTTTATAGATGGAAGTGCCCCGGAACACACATCTGTTTGTTAAAGACATCAGGATTCTTCCGCCTGTTCTGTTTACAGTCCTTACATCTTTTACGGGAAATGTCTTGAAAACAATTTCTGAAAATCATTTTTCATATGTAGTAAAGGGAAATCCATGTACATGGTTCCTTATAACAGATTCTATGCATTATTTTCAAGCGTTTCAGCATCTATTATGTTCAAACTTGGTTCATTTTTTATAAAAGTTACTGCTGACGGAGGCGTAAAGCCTCCGAACTCATTGAATCATCCCTCTCTGTCTCTGCCTCTCTTTCCTTTTTCTGTCTCCCTATTTGTCTCACTGCGTATGTCTTCGCTGTCCTTCACTCCCCCTCTCCAATCCTCCAGTCCGCGGTGTCATCTGTCTCACTAAAAACTCTGAAAGCACGGCAGCATTCTAGCACTTTGCTCTCATTTTTACCCACCACTTTTTCTCCCATCTCACTTCTTCCCTCTCCATCTCTTGCTCCCTGTACCCGCTGTAATTGCTTATCTAGGGAGAAATAAAAGCCAGGTAAATGGTTATGTGTGTGTGAGCGTGTGTGTGTGGTAGAAAGAAAAGCTGTATGCTGGTGTCTGCTCTGCATGCAGGCCTTTGTGTGTCCCTATATATGTGTGTATGTGTGAGACAAATGCAGATAGTTCTACAGATGGCCCATAAAAGCAGCAGCTTGTAATGAAGCAACTGAGACTGAAATCATGGTTATGGTAAACTGGGGAGAGACAGAGATGGGAAAAGAGAGGCAGAGATAGATACACAGAGAGAATAGAGAGGAGGAAGAAGTGCGGGGAAGAGAGAATAAATAAGAGAGGGCAGGCAGCAATAAACCATGAAAAGGAGTGTGGTGTAGCCGCTGGCTACTGAATAAACTAGTGTAATGAAACTATGTGATGTTCACAATAAACTAGGGAGAAACAGTAAGGAGGAATGAAGGGATGGACAGAAGGGGTGATATAGTGGTATGGATGGAGCAGGGGAGAGATAGAGAGGGAGAGGCAAGGAGCTGGCATGTCATCAAAGTTTTTAGTTGAGGAGGAGGGAGCGGGGGAACAGGAGGGGAGGGGATGGGTGGAGTGTGACAGGAAGAGACATTGAGGGAAGAGGGGGAGAGATTAAAAAATGGGATATTGGAGAGAAAGATTAAAAAAAAAGGGGCTAAAAAAGCAGAGGTAGATGGAGAAAAGGAGGAAGAAAGAGTGAAAATGGAGCACTTAAAAACTTTATGAAAAATAGAACAAAGATATATAGAATTGAAATGTGATGGAGGCACCGTTTAAAAACCAAGTGGCTAAAAACCTTTGCACGCCAAGTCCGTATTTTTCGTCCGAAATTATCACACGTATCGTATGTCAATCACGTTTACACACCGTAAAGTTTTCGTAACGGGTTCAATTTCTGCGTTTTTTTCCATCCATCCATCCATCCATCCATCTTCAACCGCTTATCCCGTTAGGGGTCGCGTTTTTTTCCGCATCCGTCAAAAGGCAAAAGAGGGTTGTTTGACCACTCAGATCCTACGTCCGTGCAAACGTCATCATTCAAAATGGCATTTGATAAACATTCACTTAGTCTCCCGGCACAAAGCACTTTACTATAAAGAAATAAAAGAATACAGAGATGCGGAAATTAAAGATAGATTGTGGTAGGTGATTGCAGAACAGCTTGGAATCGGGAATGGTCACAAAATAAAGGATGTACGAAAGATTAGACAGTAGTGCTCCAGGCTGCTAAATGTTAGCTTCTTGCTAATGTCAATCATTCATTAGCGCTCACTTCACTTCACTAGCGCTATCCATTGCACTTACATAATTAATTCACTTTTGTCTCGTATTGCAACAAATAGAATAATGAAACACATTGGACTCAGTGTGCAAAGGTTTTTTGTGCGTTTTGTCGGATGACGGATTAAATATATGCAAACGAGAAATACGGACTTGGTGTGCAAAGACCTTAAGATGTGCGCGTGTTGATGTGTGTGTTTGCGTGTGTGTGTGTGTGTGTGTGTGTGTGGAGAGTAAATGTGTTTCTGATAGGATTCTGAACACCAAACATCCTGACACTGAGCGGGGCCACACTAACTGGCAAAATCGATAGGCCAACAGGTCGCAACACTAGGCCAACCTGACATCCAATCACAATACAGCACAGGGGGTCGCCACAGTGATGGATGACCCTGGGTGTGTGTGTATGTGCATGTGCAGTGTCTAAATGTGTCTTGTCAGTGTGCTTTTCTCTGTAACTGTGTGTCTGTGTGAAGATAAGGAGGATGGCGGTCAGAGGGGGGGTCTATCAGGGTCTTTAGCAAAACGATTTTTCCTCTCTCGTTTATGTTGTCTACGCTCTGTGAGGACTGGGATTAAATTTACCCTCTAACGAAAACCTTAAACAGAAACTTTATATCAACTAATTACAGCCCATGAGGGCATTCTTGGGTGTTTTTGTTTTTCTGCGATGGAAACTCATTTAAAGTTATTTCTGTTATTAAGTTATTTTTGCTTCTAGTTATATCTATTTTTAAATGATCCACAAGCTTTGGTCTAGTGGACCCCATCACATTCAAGATGGATGCTAATAATAAAAAGGTAGCAAGAATCATTTAAAGGAAACTGAAAGACTGTGTATGTGTGTGACCACTGACAAAAATGCAAAAATGTCCCCATAATCCTCAGAGTAATCAGCAGCACTGATGTGGCTGCAGTGGAGGTACAGAGAGAGGGGGTGTAGAGTGAGGGAGGAGGGTGTAATTGAAAAGGCATGGCAATAAAGTCATTGTATAAATGAATCAAATAGCCAACCAAGAATCACTCAATCGTTTCATTTGCTGACATCAAATCTTCTCTACCCACTGTCTGCTTTGTGAATGATAATTGCACATTTTTGCCGTTAGCATGGAAAAGATTCCCTGCAGCTGTACACTAGCTTTTTCATTTTAAGGTTATTGCGCATATGTTTGAAGTTTGAGGAGGGAAAGGTTTTTTTCAGATTTTCCGGTGACATTTTAAGAAAAGGAGCAGCTCTATCTCCACCTCTCATTTGGGAGCATGCTGAGCATAATCGCTCTCACTATACCACTATAAATTCTTCCTTTCTCTCCTTGGCCCTCCCCTTTGAACTTTCTCCATTCCTCCCTCTGCCTGAGCAGTTTCATAGTTCTATCTATCATGTTTGGCATCCTCTGCCTCTCCCTGTCTCCCTTTTGTTTTATTTTTTTCCAACTCCCCCTCTTTCTGTCCCTCTCTGCTCTTGCCTCCCCCTCACCCAATCTGTCTGTCTCCCTCACCCCCCTCCCTAAACCCCTATCTGTCTTAACAGTTTCATAGTTGTATCAATCAAGTTCAAACAATAAGACCGGAGTTGGTCCCTGTTCTCCCATCTACTTCCTGGTTTATGGCTTGTATTACCCCTTCTCTCCCTCTCTCTCTCTGTCTCTCTCCCTCTGTCTCCCTGTGTGGGTGTGTTTGTATCTGCGGATGTTTATATGCACTCTTGTGCATACGTCTTAGGCACAGAACTGTAAATGTGTCTAGAGGGAATAATGTGATTAACCATAAAACACCCCGCTATTGTCTCCCTCCCTTTCTCTGGGGCTGAGTTTAATTTGACTGAGGGTGCAGTCAAAATATCCTTTTACAGCCATGATCATGCTCGGCAATATGTTTTAAAAAGAATATCGGCTGAAGGACCTTCCCATATGTGTGCTTGGGGTAAGATTTTAGAACAGGCTGTAGGTATTTAAACGGCATCATCACAATGCAAGTGTCTGTGAAACTGTGTTTTAACAGTAGATCCAGTGTGTGTGTGTGGACTGGGGCTGTAAGTGCTCCAGAGCTGTCTCTGGATTGGATGCATCACTGAGCAGGAGTTGGATATATTATTGGGTTGAGTCACGGTCGAGTTAGGGGGAATGCATAGTTTAACATTTTAGTGCAATTAATTCAAAAAAAAGAAATTGAAAAAGCCTAAATCCTTCTCTCTTTCTCATTTTTTCTCTCCCTCTGTAGAACTCCACAGTACATCTTGTGGAAACCCCGGTGTGCCACCCAAAGCAGTGCTAAGTGGTGGCGGCCGTTTTTCTGTGGGAGACCACGTGCGGTTCAGCTGTGTTCCTGGTTACGTCTTAGACGGCCATGCCACGCTCACCTGCATCACCAATGCTGGAAACACCGCCGTCTGGGACTTTCCTGCTCCGATTTGTCGAGGTATGGACGACTAAACCTGTATGTGTGTGTACATGACTGGATATGAAGAGTTTTATTCTAAAGTAAAAATGAATTGCATGAAAACAAATTGCAAAAACAGAAAAGGCTACTAGCAATTAGTTTATTTTTTTAAAGAACACTTGACAAAATTATATGAATAATGACCTCCATATATTTCTTTGGAAGAAAACCCTTCATATCACTTACATGTACTGTTTATGTGTGTCTGTGACAGAGACAGAACGACAGACAGACTGTGCATGCATTCGTGCGTGTATGTGAAAGCGAGCCAGGCAGGCAATCCAGGAACGCTAGTCTGAATTGTGTGTGTGTGTGTGTGTTGATAGAGTGTGTGTGTGTTTTTATGCCTTACTTTATAATCAAAAGATTTGTGTGGGAGAGAGGCAAATATGCGGGATGTACTCTATGCTATTGTCTATTTTTGGATTTCGGGGTAGGTGTAGATGGTTCTGTGTACATAGTGTTGTATGCTATGACTCACCACATAAATATGCTGAAAAGGAACTTATTGTGTAGCCCAATAACCCATATTGTGTAGGTGGATGTAAATCTAGAAACTTGTATGTGTGCGTGCACAGTGATGCACAGTTCTCATTAAAACATAAGTTTGAAGTAATCCATATTATAATTTCAACAGCAGGAGAAGCATCTAAAATATATCATATATAAATAACATCCTGTTGAACGGATTCACGTCATATACTTAATATAAACATTGTAGATAAAGATTACATTAAAGCTCCATTATCCATTTTTAAAAATATATCCATCAAATATCTGTAAATAACTCCCTGTTAATGAGAGGGTTGGTTGTACAACCAATCCTATCGAGACTCACACTCAAAATCTGCAGATTTATGCCGCCTTAAGCCCCTGACAGCTCATTGTTTTACTTTACCAGACCATACGATTGAGTCCCAACGGCACTCATTGGACCCCATTTACAAAACAAATGTGCTCCAGTATGCATGCTCACCCAAAAACAGAGTCAGAATAAGTGAGAATGAGTGACTGTTAAAGTGAGCCAAACATGTAGCAAGCCACAGAGACGCAGATAGTTTTCTGAGTGTAGTAGTTGGGGGTCAAATCCAGGAACTGAAGGCGACTCCATGTTGGACTTACAATTGACAGGTGATGACAAAGAGGACTCCAATGGCATGCCCATGTCTGTTTTTTTTCTGGATGAGTAAGTAGGCAAGTAAGACCCTCTTTACACTTGGCATTAAAATGTATTTTGGGTAGGGCTGTCAAAGTTAACGCGATAATAATATTTAATGCCACTCATTTCTTTAACGCATTAACGCAACTTGCGAATTTTAGATTGTAGCGGGCTCAGTTTTGATGCTAGAGTGAAGATACTGGCATCATATGAAACTAGAAAACCTAAGGAATCCATTGGTACCATGTCACACTAGCTTATTGTGAAGGAGGCTAAATAACGCTTCAAAATTACGCAAAATTTTGGCGAGGAAAAACTGGCATGGCCATTTTTAAAGGGGTCCCTTGACCTCTGACCCCAAGACATCCGAATGAAAATGGGTTCTATGGGTACCCACGAGTCTCCCCTTTACAGACAAAGGTCGGATTGTGATCTGATCGGCCAAAACACCACCGGAGGTGGTCAGGGACGCATTGTGACCACATTGAACACAAGTGTAAATTCAGTTGCGTTTTCTAGACAGAGCTATCGGGTCTCAATCGAATCTCAATGTGGAAACCGGAGACGCATATTAATACCAGGTGTAAATGTAATCAGGTTAAATCATATCTAGATACAATCTTGATACGAGACACATTTTAATGCCACGTGTAAAGGGGGTCTAAGTGATTACTAACCATAATCATATCCATAAGAATTTGACAGCGTAATTACAGTATATCTCCCTTTGTGTTTGTCTTAAGTGGATGTCGGTCAGGTGATGGGCCTGTTTAGTCACGTGATACGGATGGTGCTTGAAAAATAGGGGCTTTCTGAAACATCTGTCACCAACATGTTTGTGAGTGGCCAGATGGCAGCTGCATGCATGTGCACCCTGGTATCTGGGAGGGATTGTGCTGGAGGAGAATGTAACCGATTGGTGGTTTAAGGTGTCAGGTCTATTAAAGAGTTAACACTGGGGCGCCCCGCTAGCTCTGCTGGTGTGCGGGCGCCCATAAGGCTGAGTCCCGCGGTAGGTCCGGGTTCGAATCCGACCTGTGGCCATTTCCGCATGTCGCCCCCTCTCTCTCCCCCTTTCTAAGACTATCCACTGTCCTATAAATAAAGGCATAAAAGCTCCAAAAAATAATCTTTAAAAAAAAAAAAAAGAGTTAACACTGGAACCATAACATACGCTCCTGGTCACAATACGCTCAGAGACGACCACACCCTTGATGTGAACAAATGACATTATGTTACACATGTTATAATTTCTCTGCCCTGAGCTGCTTGGATGCTGCAAGACTCTGTATTGAAATACATTACTAAATTACAGTAACCATAACATATAGGGATGCACCGATACCGGATCGGATATCGGGCCGATACTGACTCAAATAGCCGGATTGGATATCGGTAACAATGGGGCAGATCTGTTAAATTAAATTCTATCTTTATATACTATATATCCTGGAATTTTAATTCCTGTTTAAATTTTGACCCTTCCTGTTAACTTTGAAGATTTATTAGCAAGTTGCTGGTGTATGATTTATTATTTTTATTAATAAATAGCAATTCACTAAATTTATATCTATGTATTTATTTGTTACATTTTGTTTTACAAAGTTAAGAAAGCAATGTTTAAGTGAACCCTGATGTTGCCTTACACATAATAGAATGATCCCCGTCACTTCCACACAGTGAGGCATACGGCTTATTAATTAAACACTGGTATCGGATCGGTACTCGGTATCGGCCGATACCCAAAGCCCAGGTATTGGTACCGGTATCGGGACTGAAAAAGTCGGATCGGTGCTTGCCTAATGACATACTATTCCAGTAACACCGTATGACTGTCAATCTGGCTCTCATCAATGACCTGGGGTCTCATTTATAAAACTGTGCGTAGGATCCATACTAAAAATGTACGTGCGCACAAAAGCCGAAAATGGCGTGCGCCAAAAAAAATTCCGACTTATAAAACTGTGCGTACGCACACCTGCAGGCAATGTTCCCTTTATAAATCACAGACCACCTGGAAATGTGCGCACGTGGATCCGCCTCACATCACGCCCTCGACACGCCCACATTCAGCCATAAATGGTCAATGCAAAGCACCTCATGAATGTTTCTGCATGTAAATGAGCCTGTTGATCAGTGGATCTTTACGGTGAATCACGGCGACTACCGAGAGGAAGACCAAGAAAAGGAGTTTTTCCGATACAGAGATCAAGGTTCTTGTGGGTGAGGAGGTCCGTGAACACTCGTTCCCTCCTCATTCTACCATCACGTAGTCCTCACAGTGACAGTGCATCCACCATGCAGCATGTTACGAGTCTCACCGCGGTGTTTATATGTTTACAGCTATCAGACTGATCGATTCACAACTTGTCAAAATGATCGCGACAATCAGTAATATCCCCCCACCTGGATATCATTTAAAAAGGAAGTTTGACAGGTGAACACAATGTATTTATTTAAGTTTTTATGGCGAACTTGGCCTGTATTATGATTAAGACTGATGATGATATGACGATATGGAGAGTAACGATTGTGCGAGAGCTGTCACTGGCTTTATTTCCACACTTTGCTAATTTACTCCATCCATACTGTATGTGCAGGAGGTGAAGATGTGCCGGGTGGAGGAGACTGGAGGGAGCTGAGTGTGTGTGGCGCACCGCGGTGGCGCACTGGAGACAGTCTGATAGTTACATCGGACAGCTGTTTTCCTTTTGTCTATCTATACTGTATATGTCCCTATCTAATAAACCATAAATAAGTCATATCGTGTTCACTGCAGCGATTTTACACTTTATAAAAACTACTATCATACTTTGATATCTCCGATGATGATGATTTCAACAGCTAAGTTGCTCCACAGCTGAGTGTCGGTAGTTCGGCCCGCTCCTCTCCGCTCCAGAGGTGGGGGGGGGGGGACGTGAGACAGCGCTGATGAGATATTGAGCGGAATTTGCTTTGAGATTTGAGTTGGCTGATATATTTAACATTTGTAAGGTGCTTATGGGTTAAGTATGGCTCACTAGCACACTGCTGGTTTAAATATCTATTATAAAGTGGATCTATAAGTAACGTGTGATATGAAGTGACGTTAAATGTTTAATTTCTACAATCTGATTTCAATTCATCACCTCACCATCTGCGTGGCCAGTTTCCCCTACCTCGGTGCCTCCATAATGTGCGTACGCATGGGTCAAAGTTTCCGTACAGGTGCGCACATTCTCCCGTCAAGTTTGTTTTTATAGATCACAACTTGTGCGTGGGAAGTGGCGTACGCACATTTCAGGCCCTGTTTTGTGCGTACGCAACGGTTATAAATGAGACCCCTGAACTGGCAAAAACTGAGTATTAGATATTGACCTTTGCCGCTCCACCTGAATGCATTTCGGTCGTAGATCTGATAAGCAACGCTAAGTCAGTCATCCAGAAGAGCAACATCCCTTAACACAGGAGAAGGCATTTACACTTCTCAGAGGGGACCCCTCCTAGGAAGAGAGGTGTCGGATTCACTATTGAACTGGGACGGCTGTCAGTTCATGGTATGTGAACTCCTTAGTGATGCAAACAGAAGTGATAAACAAGAGAGATACCACCAACCACTACAGAGAAATAAAAAGGCAAGGCGTAGATCACCACAGCATAAACCTCAGGGAAACTGCTGTTGGAGCTGCACTCAGACTACCTGTCAGCAGCAATGATTTGGGGGACTCTGTCAACAAGGTTCAAGGACACACACTGGAAGCATTCACACCAATATTCACGTGTGATGGCAGTGGAAGGGACTGTAGTGACAGCAGCAAGAGCCCAACCTGATCAAACAAATACGCAATCCAGGCCAGGTTCTCCTGATCAGATTTTTGCTTGAACACTGCATAGTAGGAGACATTTTTTGAATGTTTTATAGAGGCAGCGCTCAGCTCAATCCTGCAGTCAGTCTGTAAACGGAGGACATAGTGGGGAAGACATAGGATACTGGCTGGTGGTCACTGGTTCAGATACATCGCGAAACAAGTACACGGAGGTTAAAGCTGTCATGGCTCAACTCTGTGGAAACTAGTGTCAGTTTCATTAAGAAGGAGGTGCGGAACAATAGGCTGGCATTTCAACAACAAGCCTATGTTTTTATTTATACCACCCACCTAAACACAAATGAGAAAAAGATGGAACAAAAACAGATCCTGTGGTTACCCTAAGTGAGATGTCATGAAAATAGCAAGACGTTCCACAAAAACCCCAAGGCCAGTAAAGACAAAGATAGAGCCTTATTGTCATCTAATACGTAGCCAGACTTCGGAAACTTGCAGAGATTTTTTTTTTTTGCCAAACACAATATTTGAATATCTTTCATAACTGGCAATAGGCTGAGGCAACACCTGGTTCATCATAGCTAACATTGTCTATGTTAAGTGCGGTAAGCAATGTACGGACTGTAAGAAAAGTAAGAAAAATGAAGAGTAAGACCAGACAGCCCCGTAGGCACAGACGAGCATAGAAAAGCGCTTTTGTTAAGACTTAATCTACACTAGTCTACGATCACCTATACAGCAAGAAATACATCTCCGAAGACGATTATTTACATGTTATTTTTATAGTGTTGGTTTAAGAATGAAAGAGGCCATTAAAGAGGTCTTAAGGATCAATTCTCACTAAACGGAGCGGATGACTGCTAATTCACTTATTCACACTTCTATTCATTTGACTTAAATTACTTTCTTAAGGCTGCTATATGTCCACAGATAGCTCATGTGACACTTTGGTTGGGATCATTCTCAAAAGTTGAATGCGAAGGGTCTCCCCACTCAGTAGAACTGATAAGGCGTCTTTGATGACTACTGAATTGTCTTCAATTACAAGTCCAATAGATTTTACAGACTATATCAGTGAATATCTGACCAAAACTGCGAAAAAAAAAGTGCTGCAATCAAACAAAGTTGCGTTGATACCAGTCACCAATTATATCATTTTTTTAAAATCTCTGATGACTTTACAATGTGTTGACAACAGATACTGCGACATACATAAAGATTGTATTTCCAGCATCACAAGAGGGGACAAAAATGCTAAAATAGACATGTAAATTTGCTTCACTGCAAACCTCAGGGTACTCAGTTTTGATGGCAAATATGTATAATGCTTGGGCATTTTCCCCAATCAGCCCTGCCTTTTCGTGTGCAACAATGCCAACCAAAAACAAATACATGCAACAATGTGCTGAATCGTTGCACAACATACCTCACTGTGCAGCGAACTGTAATTGGGTCTAGGGAAGGAAGAAGGGGGAGGAGGGAAGAGAGAGGGAAGAGAGAGGGAAGAGAGAGGGAAGAGAGAGGGAAGAGGGGGGAAATGGCAACTTGTCAGTGCTGGATTAGCAATGTCTCTGTCACTCTGTCAGTAAGGCTAAGAGGAGCTAAGCTACTAATACGTTCACACCAACTCAGCAACACACACAACTATTCATACCTCCCCCCCCCCAACAAACACACATCATGCAAAAATGCATATACCACCACAAAAACACTCACACATACACAAAGAGTTATACGCTTGCGTGTTTCTTCTTGTGTGTGTGTGTGTGTGTGTGTGTGTGTGTGTGTGTGTGTGTTTGTGTGTGTGTGTGGTGACACCTAGAGGCATTCATACCAGCCGTAATAGCTTTCTATCAATTATTCAGCCATGCAATCAAATGACTTGAAATGCAGTGCTTTTAGCAATATCATGGGAAATGTGCTAGCTTGCGCTCTCTCTCTCTCTCTCTCTCTCTCTCTCTCTCTCTCTCTCTCTCTCTCTCTCTCTCTCTCTCTCTCTCTCTCTCTCTCTCTCTCTCTCTCTCTCTCTCTCTATCTCTCTCTCTCTCTCTCTCTGTGCATGCAATCTTGTCCATTTATTCTTACAATTACATAAATGTAAACATGAGCACCTCTCCACATACATAAGTACTCTTATGTACACTGTGGTTAAATTATCATGCATTCATCGTGAATAAACTACATAAGAATAGAGTACTCACTCACTCAAAATGGTAAAATGCGGCTACTTTCAACTCTACTATTCACATTCATCACTCACCTTTATGACCAAAGCTTGCTATAGGTGAAATCAGTCGACCGCTTTTGTTCCGACATTTAGCGATAGAATACAGGTGCACGACGTGTTTATTGGATATTCACACCGAGAATATCCTGGTTCAGCACACTGCCCCTTCTTCGTGGAAACCAAATGTTGTCTCTGTTTGGGTTTCTCTCCCACAGATACGCAGCCCAGTGGGATTTGGGAATTTAGATAACTCGTAGGTGTAAATATGAATATTATGGTTTAATAATACCTGCCTTTCAGTCGGAGCCACTATGGCTCTGAATGCAGGAGCAAACTACAAACCAAAGTGCAACTTACAATATAAGGCAACCTAATACAACAATAAGACTACAGTTTTGGCTCTAAATTGCCCGTAGGTGTGAATGTGAGTGTGAGTGGTTGTCTGTCTCTATGTGTCAGCCCTGCGATAGGCTGGCGACCTGTCCAGGGTGCACCCCGCCTTCGCCCAATGTCAGCTGGGATCGGCTCCAGCCCCCCCCCTGAATACGATAAGCGGTTACAGATAATGGATGGATGGATGGATGGATAGACTACAGTTTTATATATTACCATAGAGATGTGTTAACACCCTTTTGACATGGTCCAAAATAATAACCTAGTATTTGTTGCATGGTGCTGGATCACATTACGTTGAGCAGGTGTTGCTTTTACTGTTCACTTTATTTATTTAGTGTGTTGGAAATGTTTTCCATGTTGGAATATCTTTGCCACCACTGAGCAATCACTTTGCAAATTAGATTGTTTTCCAACAAGCATAAAAAAAATGACTGCCATCACTAGGAACGTACAGTATAATGCCATGCAAGTCCCTGATGATGATTCTAGTGGTTTAGAGAGACATCATTTTGGGATGCAGTTGGTATGAGTGGAACTCTCTTGACGCTATAAACCAAATTCTGCCAGAACTCAGTTTGTCTCACCACATGATATGCCATGTTTTTTTTGTTTTTATAAACTACGTAGATAACTTCTGGGCTCACTACAGCAAACCATCAGTTTGCAACGTTATATAGTGTGCTTCGTATTATACAGTATGCCTTCCATCAGTTCACCCTCGATGTGAGGTCCTCCTGTCCTCAGGTGATGTAAGTATATCCAATCTTACACCATTTGAAATTGGGCTAGTATTGGAAGAGTGCTGTTTCAGCACACTTTTATTGTACCCAAACGGTGTTATATAGCACCTTGAGCTAAATATAATGGAAAAAACATAATGCACAGCTACAGTATGCCACACTAATGCAGTAGCAAAAGCATAAAAGGTGTATACTGTACGTATGTGTTAAGGAGAGATTCTACGTGGACTTCTGAGTGCATCTGTGTGTTTGTGCGTTTATGTATGAGTGTCGGTATCTGTGCTTCTACTAAGTTGGTGCAGAATTACTTACAGGACAGAAATACCCTTCAGCATTCAAGGCATCCATATTCACACAAATACACACACACACACACACACACACACACACACACACGCACGCACATCAGCATAGTTTGCCCTGAGAAAATTTCATCATGATCTCACAGATAGAGAATATGCTTATGAATATTCATGGTTTGGGTGAATGTGTATTTGTGCATAAGTGTGTGGGGTGGGGGTGACCTGAGTGAAAGAGAGCAAGACAGAGATAAACTGAGAAACAGCATCAATGAATATAGTGTGCAAGGAAGAGAGCTGAAAATGTGGGAATTTTGGAGAAAATGTGATTGACCCAGTTTGTGTATGTACTGTACAGGTGCATTAATACACCGTGACTAACTGAGCATACCATAAACTAGGGATGCACCGATTGCAAAATTCTGGGCCGATACCGATGTTTAAAATAACGCTTTGGCCGATAGCCGATAGAGATACCGATGATTTTGTTTATTTAGTTTTTGCTGTTATTTATTCCCCTTTTGTGCCAGGGGAACAAAGACCTCTTCATTATAAAATGATAACTGAGTTGTTCTAAAGTCATTCAGCATTTCATTACACGGTCTTTGAAAGAGCACAAATTCAATCATACAAATTTCTGAAACAACGATTAATATAGGCTGACCTTCCAAATGAAAAAGATAATTTTTTTTCTTAAATAACTCCTTCAAAAGCCTTTTCAGCTGCTATAGCCTACAATTACCCACTCAATAGGAATAGTGTTTCAGTTCTTACATATACGGAGCCGCAGGACTACGATGCGGCGGTCCAGACGTGCTGCTGCATTCTGCTCTCCCGGGACTGGATCTCAGTATTGGGGACGGACTGCTGCACGAGCTGCACGTCATGGAGGATGCTCCCACTGTAACATACTCTCGTTGGACTGACAGGCTTCTAGTGACACATTACGCACACACAAGGTTCGTTCCCATCCAGACCGCAGTGATTGTTTTAAGTCATTGTTTTACTGCTTAATTTGTCATTGAACATAACGTTTCATTCACGAGACAGTGTAATACTCCCACACGGCTGACAATTTCTTTCACCTTTATTTGTAAACAAACCACACATGTGCACGGCACCCGCCGTCATGCCAGAGTCATGTCCAGCCTGTGGGTTCCTCTCCGAATCAGCAGCTGGTTACTGTTGTCCGAGACCGACCGCAGTTAACCAACGCAACATTTAGCCGGCGCAAAATTGATGCAACACAACAGATAAACATCGGCCACTGCCATTGGCGAATGTCATCTTATATGCCGATAGGCCGACGGCAGTCAACAAGGCGAATATCGACCGATACCGATGTTCGGCCGATAAATCGGTGCATCCCTACTATAAACACAAATGGATTTCTGTGCAATATCTTCAAGTCACAGTTAGGTCATTTGGAGGTGAGAGAGAGAAGGTGAGAGAAAGAAAGAGAGTTGGGTGACACAAAGGGAACAACAGTGGGGGGTAGAGAGAGGGAGAAGTGCTAGAAGCAGAGGAAGTAGAGGGTTATTGTTGAAATTGAAAAAGTAATAATGTGCTATGACAAAACTCGAAATTAGACTGGCTGAGAAACGGAAATGAAAAGAGCGTGTGTGTGTGTGGTTGTTTGTTTGTGAGTGTGTGCTTGTGTGTAGTCAGCATAACGAGATTGAGGCTGCTGCTTGGGTGCATGTTTGTGTGTGTTCACAGGAGTGTGGGCATTATTGGCTGAGCTCATAGTACTAATTCTCCTGCAGTCTGATCAGGCAACACTTAAATGCTTTTCCTGTTGTGAGCAATAACGCTGCAGTCTTACTATGTCCCAAACAATGGCCATGCTGTGTCAGAATTTAGCTTCAGCCTGTGTCCTTACATAATCCTCAAGGGTTATGGCTCTAATCCTTTATCTCTATAAACAGAATCTGCATTCATATGAAGAATCTGTGGGCAACAGGACAAGATTTTGGTATCCGAAGCGTTCTGTTTCTGTTTTTAGTCAGAGTGGTATTGACCAATCACGTTCGAGCAGGCTTTGGTTGATTGCAGGTTAGTAGTCCGTGTGGAGGGCAAAAGAGGCCGAACACATTGGCCGAAATGCATTCTCGGAACCCACTGGCTATCGTCTGTCTGACGATTATTTAGCTTTTTATTGGTTTAAAATGAGCACGAGAGTCTCGCATCTCAAGTTGCTAATCGGACTGTAAGCAATGAGGAGCGCATGGAAAAGGAAGTCTTGGCCCGGATGTCCGCTGGCTTCACCGGAACCCCAGAAATATACCCCCTTGCCCCCAGAGGCTTATCTGTCGTCAGACTGATAGCCGATGGGTACTGAGAATCGCTCAGACAAAATGTGCAGCTAATTCTAGAGGTGGCATGTATGTAATAATAATAAATTCGACTTATATAGCGCTTTTCAGGAACTCAAAGACGCTTAACAATAGGACGGGGAGCGGTGTGAGACGAACAGCAGACAAACGACATAGACAAGCGCACACTCATACACACACACACACACACACACCAATGTGTAAGGGAGGGGGCTAGGAGAAGGCGGAGGAGAAGAGATGGGTCTTGAGGCGGGACTGAAATAGAGTCCCGCATGTATGTGTAGAGTACATGTTAATGTAAAAGTAGAAGTAGACACAAACCGCCATGGATTGAGGCAACAATGATCTGCTTTAACTTCAGCGAAACATGTGCATATATCCTGACGATGTAAGACTCCGCTTCATGAACATACAGAAACGAGATGAAATGTGAGAGAAACTGGAGGAAAAAAAGACAAACTACTGGGATTTCTAGTAAGTTTTGAGTCTGACTCTATACTGTCACACACACACACAGGCACACACAGTTGGGTTTGCATTGTCAGCTAGCTACGGGCTAATATCTGTACTTTTGCTGCATTGGCTGTTTGTGTGAATAAAACAGACTCCAAATCACTCCATATTTTCACAAATGAAGCAAAGCTGAAATTCACTTCACATTCAATGGCAAAGCCCCTGTAGTTATAGCTGATGGGGCTCCACTACTGGGGAATTCTGAAAGCTTGTTTTAAACTTCACCTACCTTTCCTAATATTTACTTTGTACTTAACCGGCATCGTCTCAGAAGTCACTGCCATACAATAATGTATGTGTATGTATGCAGTATATTTAGTTTATCATAAAAGCTCCCTTTGAGCTGCGCATCACTAACAAGAACAACGTCAGTGTCTTGCTTGTTTGCATTAGGATTATATATTTTTAGCTTCAATATGTTAGCCATTTTTTTAAGCCAAGTATAGTCTGACATACACAGACACATTTAAAACGTAACTGGAAGGAAGTCTGATGGTAACGAAGAAATACAAATTTATTCCGATCTGTTCATTCTAGTTTAACAAAGGAAACATTTAATATAGAAAGAAAGAAGGAAAGAAAGAAAGAAAGAAAGAAAGAAAGAAAGAAAGAAAGAAAGAAAGAAAGAAAGAAAGAAAGAAAAAAAAATGAAAGAGCATCAAATGCATAATTGCTTGAGAATCTTGTAACATTTGTTGCTATGGATACATTCCATCTGCTAATTAGGAGGGGGTTACAGGGGGTCTTTAAGGGGAGATAGCAGGTCAACAGTAGATGTCACATAGAAGTGGTGTACATCATCTGAAAGCTGGGAACATGAAGATTAATTGAGATGTAGCTCAGCACTGGATGTCAAGTTGTTTTAGTCATAAATCAGAAATAAACTTGAATTAATTAATTAAAATAAATTGTGAAAGTGCATAAGGGCTGAGAACATTATGTTAGAAGTATGTGATGGCCATTCCCATGCTTACTTATGTCTCATAAATTGTTGCAGCAATTTTTTGGGTTGATACCATTTGTTACACAGATTTGGTGCTAAATTTAACCATTTTTTACCACTTGAGAATTGATAAAAATGATCAATAATCCCTCCAAAATACCACATTAAGACACCAAGACCTTGAGGAACACCATAGAAAAAGCCATGCTGTGATTTGGTATCAAAAACTTTTGACATTTGGAGATATCTGCAAGAATTGCATTTTTCGGGGATTAGATGGTGAGCACTTCTGTCCTAGAAACTGCTCAGAAACCCCCTTATTGTCAATCTAACTAGAAAATCAATACATCCTCTGAACTCCCTAGGTCACTAGTTTGTGGCTGTAAAGTTTCATGAGGCTGTGATTATACTAGAGGTCACCACAGGTCATTTTATACAGTGAGGTCACGTATCAAAAAATGGTCTCACTACATGAAATGACTACTATGGGGACTAACATCATCACACATGAATACAGTTGGGCTCATTGGGTCCACAAGAGGAAACGTTTATATTATTTAATCATTGTTGGCTATAGTAGTAATGCCAAAGAGGACATTTTTAATGTGATTAACAGTGTGAAGTCGACTCTGGTTATACTGCATACTGTAAGGAGGCCTTTGACAGTATGGCCTTGAACAGGTGTTTGCTTTGAAATGAAGTTTGCAGCAAAATGTCTTTCGGTGTCCTGGAAATCCACAGCATTTTTGAAAATTCCAGCAGAGGCTGTTTCTATCTATCAAATATTGAAGTCATAGGGCTTTAAAAAAAGCTGCATCACACATGGCGCATGCCCCTTTCATTTTAAAACACAAAAAAACCTAAACCAGGTGTTAAGCCGTCGATATTAGATTATATTATTCACACTATTTCCTCAGCATAAGCTTATTGGGGATGTTTGCTCTTTTTTCAACAACATTCTGCCAGAGTCAGTACTTTAAACTCTGCTGAAGTTGGTTGTTTGACTTCCACATAAACTTTCTACGACTTTCACAATTACACTTTACTTCTGTTTGTGTGTATGTGTGTGTGTGTGTGTGTGCATGTGTGACAGAGAGTGTGAGTGACTGCTTCTGACAGTGCGCATGTTTGTTTGTGTTTTTGTGTGTCTATACTTGCGTTTTGCCCAAGGCCGATTATAATTGTTGCTTGGTGAAATGGTGAGATGGTCACGGGAGTATTGTTATCGTCATGACAGTGTTAGTTTCCAGGTAGCATCTTTTTATTCTTTCTTCCTCTCTCGCTGGTTACGGTATGTCACCTCTTAAAGCTGTCCTCTCCTCTCATTTTGCTTTTCTTCGTGTTACTCGCCAGGTAGCAGTGGACGCAAATCCTGAGCTGTTCTTTTACCAAGGAAATGAGTGAGGCAGATGATAAAATGATCCCAGTTAAAAAAGTGAACCATTTACACCATGTACAACTAAGGCATTTTCTCTTTAATCTTAGGATGTGCCTGGTTACCAATATGAAGTCACTGTTGTTAGGCGTCTTATAATGCTACAATGCTATGTTCAAAAATTGGTAAAAAAAAAGTGCAGAGATAATCTATATACTGTCTAACTCCATCTGGCCACGAGATGTATTTGAAAGCTTTGGAAACAACAAGAAATTTAGACCTTATTTTGAGAATTTTCTTTTTTTTGCATTTTCTATCTGCCGCATTTTCTCAGTTTTAGTCTGTGTAATGTTATTTTATGCATCAGAGACCCACACAAAGAGAGTAAAGCGAGAGTAATTTGATATACATTATTCTTCTATGTGTGTGTGTGCTTAGTAGTATTAACTAGTTCAGCTGAGCTTTGACAGGTTACAGTGTTTACGCAGGTAGTTTGCTCCAACCTGAGAAGACACACACACACACACACACACACACACACACACACACACACACACACACTTGGGAACATACACTCTCCCCCTTGAAGTGCTGGAGATTAGGCTGTCAATTTTGGCGAGGAAGAACTGGCATGGCCATTTTCAAAGGGGTCCCTTGCCCTCTGACCTCAAGATATGTGAATGAAAATGGGTTCTATGGGTACCCACGAGTCTCCCCTTTACAGACATGCCCACTTTATGATAATCACATGCAGTTTGGGGCAAGTCATAGTCAAGTCAGCACACTGACACACTGACAGCTGTTGTTGCCTGTTGGGCTTCACTTTGCCATGTTATGATTTGAGCATATTTGTTTATGCTAAATGCAGTACCTGTTATGGTTTCTGGACAATATTTCTCATTGTTTTGGGTTGTTAATTGATTTCCAATAATAAATATATACATACATTTGCATAAAGCAAGCATAGTTGTCCACTCCCATGTTGATAAGGTGTATTAAATACTTAACAAATCTCCCTTTAAGTTGCATTTCAACAGATAAAAATTGTGATTAATTTGCGATTAATCACGATTAACTATGGACAATCATGCGATTAATTGCGATTACATTTTTTTTTTTATCAATTGACAGCACTAGTATTTATATTTGTGTGTGTATGTGGCTGTATGCATCTGTAAGTTCTGAGACTCCTGAAATTATCAAATTATCTTCTTTATATCAGCAGCAGGAATCTCCTCTC